>QFEQ01001498.1:0-23878 GCA_003316335.1 Hemileccinum impolitum
CCGACTAAATAGTAAGCAACTAAACAAATACAAATATGCGCCACAATGTGGGAAAACAACTCCAAAAAGCGCAGAGTGCACAACTTATCCCCAACACTCCCCCCTGATTGTGCATCTCTGCTATCTCTTCCCAAGTCCCAGTACTGGATTGCTGACTGGTTGTCCACATGCAGCACAGATGCTCCTTGCATCTCAAATCCAATCTCCTACAGCAGTTTGCGCATCCAGACGATTTCCTTCCCAGTCTCACATGCAGCCACATACTCAGCTGCAGTGGTAGACAGAGCAACAATTGGCTGGTGTTTGGACATCCAGGACACAACCCCAGTACCAATTTTTACCACATATGCGCCAGTAGATCAACTAGGGTCCTTGCAGCCACCATGGTTCGCATCCAAGTAGGTTTGGAACAGCTGGAATTGGGATGGATGTGGAGAATATGTGATGCCAAAGTCCAGAGTGCCCTGTATGTACCAGAATAGATGCTTGATGGCGTTCCAGTGGGCTACACCTGGATCAGATATGAATGAGGCAAGTTGGCCTACTGTGAATGCGATGTCTGGGCAAGTAGTGCAGTATAGGTATTGCAGAGAGCCAATGGCACCTCCATAGTCAATAGTGCACATGAAATCGCACTCCTGGGTGGTGTTAGGGGATTGGTCTCAAGTGAGGCACAATCCTGGATCCATTGGAGTCGAAAAGGGCTTGCAATCACCCATTTTGAAGCAAGCAAGCATCTGGACGCAGTACTGGTGCTGTGAGATGGTGAGGGAGTGCTTAGCACGGTCTCAATCAACTTTGATGCCCAGGATCTCAGTGGTGGCACCCAGATTGTGCAGTTTGAAGTGTTTGGATAGATCAGCCATGGTCTGCTTGATTGCATGAAGAGAGTTGCTTGCAAAGGTCATATCATCGACAAAGACAGGCAAGATATAGACTGCAGCATCTGAATATGTCTGGGTAAAGCCCAAGGACTCGAGAGTGGTGCATATCTTGCGATTCCAGTGATTTCCGCCATGTTTGGTGCCATACAGTGCCTTCTTCAGCAAACAGACTATTTCCCTGTGATCTCCCTCCACAAATCCTTCTGGCTGCTCCATGTAGACATCACAGTCCATTTTGCCATTGAGGTATGCATGGGAGATGTCCACCGACCACAAGTGGAGATCCTGGAGTGCAGCAAGCGCAAGAATGACACGGAGAGTGGGAAGGCACACTGTGGGGGCAAATACCTTGAGGTACTCGAATCTGGGATGGTGGGAGAAGCCCTGAGTGACCAGACGACCCTTGTACCGTTCAAACAAACCATCAACATGGTACTTCCTGGTGAAGATCCACTTGGAACCAATCACAGGCACATTCTTTGGGTGAGGGACCAGAGTCCATGTCCCATTTGTCCAGGTCTGTGAGCAGGGCGAGGGAGGATGTACAATGCGAGTATTCAGACCCAAGAGCACGAATCATGTTGGAGTTGTGTTGCACAATCTGCACATTTTTGGATTGTCAGCCACATTGTGGCGCATTGTTGATAGTTGTTACCTTACATTTATATAGTCGGAGTCCCATAGTGAGCGCTTTTCATAGTTTCTCATTGTGGACTCCAGTTGAGTGAATCCGGCTGTTGACAAATCATGGCCATGCATATGAGTTCATTGTCCAGAGTGGTGATATCGAATGATGTGGTGTGGAGATCCTTAATCCGCAGCATGGATTCCTCCATCCTGGCAGCCAGAGCAGGCAGGGAGGGACTTCTCAGCACATTTCCAAATGCTGAAAAATGTGTCGTATGCAACAGTTTCAAACAACTGCTGGCCTTTTTCTGGACAAAGACTTTCTTAAGTGCAGCCTAGGCCTTGGTAGGGTCATCCTGGTCAACCCGGATGTGGACTCTTTGATCTGGTGCAATATTGAGCATCAACTCACCAGCTGCCTTGTCCTGCTTGATGTCCCAAGCAGTCTGGTTGGCTCCAGCAGCGGTGGGGTGAGTTTTCTTGCCGTCTACAAGGCACCAGAGACCTTTGAAACGAAAAAGGGCCTTCATTTCTTCACTCCAGGTGATGTAGTTGGTTCCAGAAAGTGATGGGAGTGGGATTGTGTTTCTGAAGACATGGTCATATGGGAAGGCGTGTTTTAGTGTGAGGAAGGGAGATTTGGGGCCTATGGATGAGGTATAAGTTGACCAGTGGGGCAGTGATGCAAAAACCAGCACAAGACAAATTTCTTTGTGGAACCAAGAAAATTTTATAGGGCTTGAAGCACAGGGCTCATAACCTGTTAACAGCCTGATTCACTCAGCTGGAGTCCACTGTCAGAAACTGAAGAGTTCTGACAGTGAAACTCCAACTAAATACTGAGGAGCTAAACAAATACAAACATGTACCACAATGTGGGAAAACAACCCCAAAAAGCGCAGAATGCACAACATATCCCTAACACTTTATTTTACCTTCTTCCTGCAATCCATCTGGTCTATGTATTGGGGATAAGTTGTGTACCCTGTGCTTTTTGGAGTTGTTTTCCCACATTGTGGCGCATATTTGTATTTGTTTAGTTGCTTACTATTTAGTCGGACATAGACTGTGGGAATTGCATAGGTAAGCAGACCCAGGTGGCCTGGGCTGCATTTTAGAAGGGACTCTGAACTGCAATATTCCATTTCACTGCATTGTGTATGAGCTACAACATTGGAGGAGGATGGCAGAGTATGAGCAAGTGTTCTTTCTAGTAAGCTTTTCAGTGTCTCAAGCTTCTAACTTGAACCTGCTTCATGTAGTATGGCTTGATTGGCTATTGTAGCAGAAAACAGTCCAAGTTGACCTGGCCAATGATTCTCATGATGTTCATGTTAACAGCTAGATTCACACAGCTGGAGTCCACTGTCAGAAACTGAAGAGTTCTGACAGTGAAACTCCGATTAAATAGTGAGTAACTATTCAAATACAAACATATGCCACAATGTGGGAAAACAACTCCAAAACAGCACAGAGTGCACAACATATCTCTAACACTTTCATTGAATGGATAGGCATGGACAAGATGGCCAGAATCTAGGAGAAAATTATGGCCATCATCACTCAGGATCTTTATCTGCTGGAGGTGAATAGCATTGTGGCTATGTTAGGAAGCATAGGTCAAATAAGGTCTTGGTGAGGAAGATCATGCACTATGTGACTTTGAAGTTCAGTGCCTGTGTGATGCTGAATTGCCATCACAAGGTGCTTGATTTCATCATACAGAGTGACTGCTACAACATTCACATGGAGTGCAGGGTGTGTGGGTGGAAGTCCACCTAGGTGAGGGGAGGAGTGCCATTGGAAAGAGCATCTGTTTAAATTGGATGGCACTTTGCATAAGGCATTCTGATGTAGCTATCATTCTTCTGAGGTGCCACAACAGATGTTCATCAAGGTGACCAGGAAAAAGGAGTTGGAGGGCAGGTTGGAGAGGGCCAAACAAAGGAAGAGATAGCATAGATAGTGTGCATGCAGTATTGTTATGAGAGCATGCTACTTTCTCATAAATGTGCACTTTTCAGATTTGGTTACCCTATGAGCCTCATATAATTCATTAAGTTTTCATCAGCTTATAATATTGGATTATTTGACATTCTAGCAGAGGAAATTGAGGGCTATGGTGAAGTTGGTGCAGTCAATCAACAACTTGAAATATCCTTTGGAACATAATGTAATGGCCCTGTTATGGACTTGTTGGCATTGTTAGAGTACTGAAGGCTTACTTTCTCAAAGAGCCAACATTCCTTAACTCACATGACTTGGATTATAAGGATCTACCTGAGTCTAAGAATCACTGGAAAAGCAGAGCAAAGCCCCATCCTTTGCTTCTTCAAGTCTTGAAATACTGGCATCTTAAAATGAATATGTCAGTTAATCATGCATGATGTGTAGAGAGCAAGGGTATTGAGTGAGGTTGAGGGAAGAATGGATGTGTAGAGAGCAAGGGTTGTCATATCTCCTGGAAGTGGCCTCAATATCAATGATGCATCCTTGAACATACTTTGAAGCATGGGTATGTTGATGTATAGCTTTATGAGGCTGCTAAAGATGGGTTAAACAATAAGACTAAATCCACTTAGATTAACAGTGAATTTGCTTATATTCACTGGGTTAATTAATGTAGAGTTGAGTGTGATGAATTAATATGGATTTCTGGGGGTGAACATGAGCTGAGGGCCAGCCAGCATGAGATAGTGGCTGGTTGTTGAAATTTCTTTACTGATGTGTCAGTGGGGCATGAAGATGACACTGTTCCTAATGTGGAATCCAACCAAACCATACAAAAGAAAGCTAGTATGAATGTTGGTTACAATAGTACTATAGTGTGATTGTAGGATAAGAGGAGGTAAAATCACTTCTCCTTTCTATAGGGTCTATTAGATAGCCTACTTCAAACCACTATAATGCTACTATATAACTATCTACAGGTGATTAGACTTAATGATTGCCAGTTGCATAATAATAATAAAATAGATATAATATAAAATAACACACATACTGTACAGTCCAGGTTGTCATCTACTGATGGGTCTTAAAATATCCTGATATGCTCCAGCAATCAAATTGTGGTTTTATGGATTCTGGATTGCTCGTCCATCATGCATTTTGCATCTGTCCAATTTAGTTTCTAACAGTGGACTCCAGCTGTGCAATTCTGGCTATTAACACTATGGCCTCACCCTTGTGTGATCCCCACATTTGTCTTTGTCCTACCCTTGAGTGGACGCTCTCGATCTTCTTGTCCTTGTTACAATTTCCTTTTCTTTTCTTGATTGACTCACTCACTCATAGGCCCAACCCTACTCATTCAGAGTCACTTCCACAGAAGTGCACCTTTCTCATGCATGAGTCATCATGCTTATCTATGAATATGAAACAACTCATGACAAGCAAGAAATGCCATTGAGTGAATAAGCTCAACATGTGAAACAAGAAGTGTTAGTGATAATGAGTAATTGGCCAATGATAACTGATACCCAGTAAGTGTGAATGACAAATGAGAATGGCATGATTATGCATGCATGAGAAAGGTGCACTCCCATGGGAATGACTGTGAATGAGTAGGGTTGAGCCTATGAGTGAGTGAGTGAAGTGAGAAAAGAAAGAGAATCATAACACATGGGAGTCAAAATTGGCTTGCAATCAGCCATTTTGAAGTGAGCAAGTATCCCAACACAGTACTGGTGCTGTGAGACGGTCAGGGAATGCTAGAATGGTCTCAATTGACTTTGATGCCCAGGATCTCAGAGGTGGCATCTAGATTGCACAGTTTGAAGTGTTTGGACAGATCAGTGATGGTCTGCTTGATTGCATCAAGGGATTTGTATGCAAATGTCATATCATCAATGAAGACAGGCAGAATGAGCTGGACATCACCTTGGGCATAGATATAGACTGCAACATCAGAATATATCTGGGTAAAACCCAGAGACTCTAGAGTGGTGTGCATCTTGCAATTTCAGCAATTTCCACCCTGTTTAGTGCCATATAGCACTATCTTTAGCAAGCAGACCATTTTCCTGTGATCTCCCTCCACAAATCCTGCTGGTTGCTCTAGATAGACATCACAGTCCATTTTGCCATTGAGGTATGTATGGGAGATGTCAACCAACCACAGATGCAGGTTCTGTTGGAAGTGGGCAATCTGTGCATTACTGTTACTCTTATGAGCTACTACACTTATAGTGCTAGTCTAACCCCCTTGGCACTAACACTGGTATCATAGTTAAATAGCTCAGTGATCAGAGCATCTGGTTGAAATATAGGAGGTTGCTGGTTCAATTCCAGCTCTGGTTGCTTTTCCAACAGGTCCTGGAGTGCATCAAGTGCAAGAATGACACAGAGAGTGGGAAGGTGCACTGTGAGGGCAAATACCTCAAGGTACTTGAGTCTAGGGTATTAGGAGAAACCCTAGGTAACCAGATGACCCTTGTAGCACTCAAGGAGCCATCAATATGAGATCCACTTAGAACCAATCACAGGTGCATTCTTTGGGTGAGGAACCAGAGTCCATGTCCCATTTGACTTGTGGACTGCTAGTTCATCCAAAGCAGACTATCTTCACTCTGCAGTGTTGTTCCATTCTATGGCTTCCTTAAATGACTTGGTATGGGCAGTGGTTGTACTAAAACACTGCAATATCAGCCTCTTTATTATTAGAGTTGTCCAAATTATTGATCAACTGAGTAGGACCCAGCTGTTAGGGATATGTTTTGTGCACTCTGTACTTTTTGGACTTGTTTTCCCATATTGTGGTGTATGTTTGTATTTGTTTAGCTACTCACTATTTAGTGGGAGTTTCACTGTCAGAACTCTTTAGTTTCTGACAGTGGACTCTAGCTATGCAAATCTGGCTATTAACAGATTATGAGCCTTGCACTTCAAGCCCTATAAACTTTTCTTTGTGGAACAAATAAAATTTTCCTGGCCTGGTTTTCACTTCACTGCCCCACTGGTCATTTTGTGCCTCATCCATAGGCCCCAAATTCCTCTTTCTCACACTAAAACACACCTCTATACAATCATGTTCTCAGAACATCAATCCCACTTCCATCACATCCAGACACTCTTTGGAACCAACTATGTCACCTAGAGTGAAGAAATGAAGGCCCTTTTTCACTCTAAAGGTCTCTAGTGTCTTATGGACAGCAAGGAAACTCATCCCACTGCTACTGGAACCAACCAGACTGCTTGGAACATCAAGCAGGACAAAGCTGCTGGCAAGGTGATGCTCAACATCACCCCAGATCAAAGGGTTCACATCTGGGCTGACCAGGACAACCCTACCAAGGTCTGGGCAGCACTGAAAAAGGTCTTCATTTAGCAGAAGGCCAGCAGTTGCTTTGTTATCTATGACATGTTTTTTAGCATCTGGAAATGCACTGAGGAGTTCCTATCCGGTCTGGCTGCTAGGATGGAGGAGTCTATGCTCAGAATCAAGGATCTGTGCACCACCTTGTTCAATCTCAACACCCTCAATGATCAGCTGACTTGCATGGCCATGATTCAAGCTCTTGGGCCCAAATACTCACATTTCACATCCTCCCTTGCCCTACTTACCAACCTGAACAAGGACAAGGACAAGGTGAAAGCTGCATTTCAGACTGAGGAAATCAATTAACACTCTCACTCTAATGCCTCTACCATGGCTACTGTTGATTCTGTGCTCTCTACATCATCCTCTAGCTGTCAGTGTCTGTTACATTTTGCCTTGGTGAGGTCGAACGTAGATCTGGTGAGGACAGAGAACTTCTGTTAGTAGACAGTGGACAGAAAGTTTGAGATGTCGCTCATTGAAGAAGGTCTTCCTAAGCTTCAAAGGCAAAGGACTAGCAGTCAGATGATAACCAAGATGACAAAGGTACTCCACTTGGAAGGTGGTGGAACAAGTAGCAAGAGGCTATGGCAAGGGAGAAGCAAAGTGTCCACTCAAAAGTAGGACAAGGACTTAGAGAGATCCAAGTGATGAGCAAAGTATCTATATTACCAGATAAGACTAGCTGAGGATACATCATAGAAGACAAGAGGTTTATATAGACTGAGCATGAGACTAATGACTAATCAGATGGAATGTGAAGGAAGGAAGAAGAACAATTAGTCATGGAATGAATGATGTCATCAAGAACATCACGGAATGTCAAAGAACTAAAAGAATAATCAAAGATGACAGAAGATGTGATGACATCAGAAAGGAAGGTAAGCAATAATGACAACATGGGAAGCATAGGAGATAAGAAGGTACTTAGCGAATCTAGAGTGCTAAGTAGAGAGTTCAGCAGAGGAAATGCTGTACATGTTGTAGTGGGGTCATTCCCCATTAGAAGAATGTGAGGCAAAGGAGAAAGAGCACATGGATAAGTAAATCATAACAGTGTCCTGCCAACACACCCTGCTCATTCTATGAGAAGCAAGGCCACTGCCAATGCAAATGCTATGTGATACAGTATGCCAAAGTGTACTACAAGTCCAACAAAAACAAGGACAAGAAGCAGACCTCTGCTCATCTGCTCAGGTAGCAAATGTATTGTCCTCTAAGTCCCAGAACATTATTAAGCACACAGGAAACACAAGTCTTTGTTCTAGTGATCCTAGTGATCCATTCTCACTACTCCAACTCAATGCTAATCATGATTAGAATGCAGACTTGGGGACCACTTCTCATCTGATGTCCCATCGCCACTGGCTATGCAATTATACCCCCAAATACATCCCAATCAAGCTTGCTGACAACACTATTGTCTACTTAGGTGGAGTTGGGTCTGTGGTGTTCCACCCTGTGATTAATGGGAAAAGTGGTCAAGCAGTCAAGTTCTCTCATATATTACATGTTCCCCAGCTGCAGAACAACCTTCTCACTGTATTATACCTCACTCGCCACTCTGGCTTTACTGTCAATATCAATGCCACCCATATGTAGTTCTCTTGCTCTAAGGAACCCCCTCTGTTCATTACTACCATCAACAGTACAAACACTGCATTTCTGGATGGTGTGACTGAGCCTGTAACTGAATATACACATGCTGTAACCACTGCCCCACTTGACCTGTCCCTATGGCATCACAGATTTGCCCATCACAATACTGGTGATCTGAAAGCACTGCTGGAGGGGGTGGAATCAGACAATGTGGGTAGTAATACAGATGACAGGGATCAGTGGAACAGTTAGTAATTACTTTTGTACTGACTGTGTAAGGCTCAGATGTAATAATATATGTTACACTCAATGGGCCATGGCTTCTCAGCTGGGCTGGGCCAT
Organism: Hemileccinum impolitum; assembly: GCA_003316335.1. Lineage (NCBI taxonomy): Eukaryota > Fungi > Basidiomycota > Agaricomycetes > Boletales > Boletaceae > Hemileccinum > Hemileccinum impolitum. The sequence goes on from QFEQ01001498.1 coordinate 8,770, forward strand.
CATTAGGGGCTTTTAGGGGCTCAAGGCCTGGCCTGCAATTTGTTGAGGCCCAAGCCCCCCTAAGCCACACTAACACAGCACTAGTGGCAAGTTATTGAAATGTGGATGAGCTTGATGGACAACTGGTATGTGCATTTTCATCAATCACTATTAGGTAACTAATTTGATTCACTGAGAGACTTCTGTCATGGCCATGTTCAATGCCAGGTATCTACTATCATTATGATTTTTGAAATTGAGAGTGATAATAAGAGAAGGTAGTGATAGCATGCAAGAGTAATAGTACAACATGCATGGTTGTGGATGAATGGATTGAGGATCAGGTAGTGAAAACTGTCCTGCTTAAACAGTGTCCAAAACCTACCATTGGCCAAACCAAAAGGTGCTGAATATCAGGAAATCTACATTTTAGCTAAAGTGTCTAATATGATCTAAATGATCTAAAGTGTCTAATTTTAGATCATTTAGATCATATTAGATGCTTAGCCATTAGAGCATAGACAGTTTAGATCATTTAGCTAAAACATAGGTTTCCTGATAAACCCTGCTCGGTGGGACAAGAAGCAGATGCCATAGCTGCCTTCTCCAGATAATGGATATAGCAGGGACCACATATGAACTTGCTAGGGTGGGCAGGGTCATGCATAGCAATGTAATACACAGAATCATCTTTTTTCATCTCTGGCTTTTTACAAGCCTGATGGCCACAGAGTCTGTCTTCAGTGGTGTATGCATCCTCTATGAACTGAGCAACAAGCTCTCAAAGGCCAGACATGCTGAGCAGTGTGTGTACTGAGAGGGCATTAACAAACAAATGAGGTTTCTGAGAGGACTGCTTAAATACAGATGAAGTATGTAAGTGTTAGCACAATGAGAGCCATATCAGATGGGCCAAGCTTGGTCATAGTAGAAACCAAAGTCTTTATGGTCAGTGGTAGTACCAATGACCATGTCCTTGAGAGACTTATGAATTGCAGAAATACACAAACACTATAGATCATTTGTGTTAAATTTTACAAGATTCACTCCTCCACATTATCATTGTTGCTATGTGTGGGTGAGGGGGCAAGGGAGTGTGTCTGTGTTAGGGATATGTTATGCACTCTGTGCTTTTTGGAGTTGTTTTCCCACATTGTGGCACATGTTTGTATTTGTTCAGCTACTTACTATTTAGTCAGAACTCTTCAGTTTCTGACAGCGGACTCTAGTTGAGTGAATCTGGCTGTTAACAGGGAGATAAGGGGAAGTGGATAATTATTTTTTACCATATGCTCATTGAGATATCAGTAATCCATTACCATCTGCTTCTTGCCTTCTTTTTTGGGAATGAAAAAGATGGGAGAAGTCTGCAGTGATTTGGAAGAACATATATATCCTTTCCATAACTGTTCTTCCAAGTAGGCTGTTACTTCTTCTTGTGCTTTGTGGGAGAATGGGATATTCCTTTCTTTCTTAGGTTGGAATGTATCTTTTAGATTGGTGGCATGATCTCATGTTTTTCATATTGGCATTCATTCCAATTCTTTGTTAGAGAATACATGGAGATAATTGTGAAATTGAGGTGGAACAATTTCTTCAGCAGTTACAATCATGATTGTATCAGGCAAGTTCTTGCTTAGCATTTTTCACATATTGTACAAACTCCATTTTGTCCTGTAGTAAGTGGCAACTACTAGGACATCTGACCATATAAACACTGAAACTGTATGCTCCTGTATGGGTTGAAAGAGGTGGATGGCAATGAGCAGACAGTGGTGCTCTAGATCAGTAAGGAGGTCAACAATGATGATGAGGTGGGTGATAGGTAGATAGATGGTTGCAAGGTGAAGCATTCGCATGCCACTTAACAAAGGGCAAGACTGGCAATGAAGAGAGGAGCAGTACTCAAGAGCAAAGGGCCCCTTTATGAGAAGGGAATGCAAGTGAATAGGACTAAGGTACAAGGGAATTACAGAAAGGGCTTATATAGTATGAGTGAGTACCTTAGGGCAGGGTTCTGAGTTCTAAATAGTTTAGGGCAAATGTGAGAGAAAGAATGTGATGGAACATTAAAGAAGGAAACAGTAATAACTGTGCAAGAAAGTAAGAACCATGAGGTATGACATCATTTATGATGTCATAAGTCTAACCTTGGCTCAGGTGCCAGTTCCCATGGTCATGTGACCTTGCAAAGAAAGAAATGCCAAGGTAAAACAGTGCTCAGTGATGCATGGCATGTGAGTAAAAGTGAAGAAAAATAAGTAGAGAGTGTACAGTGGATCTGAACTATAACACTCTCCCCTATTCACCAGATTTGAGGTCCAACCGGGAGTCTGTGAATTCTGCATAGGAGGGTCTGAATGGTTGAAACAGACAGAGAAAAGAAGACATATCAATATCCCGGATAGGTTGTGGGGCTGATAGATGCTTGGAATGGAAATTAGCAATAGCATCCTGCGCATGCTTTAAATTAGTGGCAGGTTCCTAGGTGTGATCCACCTCATCTCATCCCATCCAGTGGATGAGGTATTGTAGTTTTCTGTGATAAAGACATGAGGTGATGATGAAATCAACCTCGTATTCTTCATGATGATCTTCAGTCACAGTGATGGGATCAGGTTTAAATATGGGTTGGCTGATCAGCAGGGCTTTATAGGGTTTTATGTAGGAAACATTGACTGTGGGGTGTATGGAGACAGTAGAAGGTAGGTAGAGGGTAACAGTGTTAGGTAGGATGGCAGTGATACAGTATGGCCCAATATTTTTTGAGTTAATTTATGTGCAGGATATAGAAGAGAGAGGTGGTTGGTGGAGAGCCAGACCATGTTGCCAATAGAATATGAGGGAGCTAGAGAACATTTGGATTCTTGTATGTGGAACATCTGATCCCAAGTTTTTATTAAGGTAGTAGCAATTTTGTCATGGGCCTGGCCCATAGAAGAAGTGAACAATCCACCAGGAACTGTAGAGGAGCATGGGGTCTCAACCTCCAGTCATAGTGAATAATTATGCATTACTTTGAAGAGAGAAGTGCCAGTGGCCATGGATAGTGATGAATTATGCCATCTTTAGCCAGGAAGCCCAAGAATCCTGTTCTTTAGTAATGTAGGCTCTGAGATAAGCTAGTATCTTTTGGTTGACTCATTCTGTTTGCCTATCTGTTTGCAGGTGATACACTGTGGACAGCTTTTGCTGAATTCCAAGCACTTTGCATAGTTCTCAAGTAAACTCAAAGATGAACTGCAGTCCTCTGTCTGAAACAATAGAGTTAGGTAGTCCATGAGCATACCATACATGGTCTCTAAATAAGATAGCCAAGTCCAAGAAAGAAGTGGTTTTGGTACAAGAGAAAAGAACAATTTCTTTGGAGAAACAGTTCACTATAACACCAATGGTATTGTATCCATTGGATAAGGGGAAACCAGTGATGAAATCAACAGAAATGTCAGTCCAGGGACAAGAGGGAATAGGTAGAGATAAAAGTTTTCCTGCCAGTGGCTTTGATGATCCCTTTGTGAGGGAGCACACCTGGCAGTGGGAAATATAATTAGAGATATCTTGTGCAGTGCCTGACCATCAATAGAATTTTTTAATAGAAGCTATAGTGTGATTGCAGCCTGGGTGACCAGCAACTGGAGAATCATGAAAGAGGGAAATAAGTTCATTGCGAAGTGAAGGAGGCACGAAAACAATGCCATTAGAATTCCTGAACAACTTGTCTGTTGTGAAGTATTCATAGTTGTCAATAGCATCCAAGCTCACTCATTCTGATTCTGTGTGTAATTTAGTTTCAAAATTTGGTATTAAAGAGGTTAAAGAAGTAGCTTGTACTCTAGTGGAGCCAAACCCTTTATCATTACATAGGGACTCCTCTAGAGTTGTTGTTTCTGTTAAAGTGGGGTTTTCTATCTTTTCAATAATTAGTTGAGCAATACAATCATGTTTGTTGATGGAAAAAGGAATATCTGAATGATTGAACAGAATTACACCTATTTCTCCCCTATAATTGGCATCAATAACACCTGCCATGATGTTGGTTTTGTGTTTGAGGGCAAGGCCTGAACATGGCACAATTCTGCCATAAGTCCCAAGAGGAAGTTTAATAGTGAGCTTGTTGACCTGATAGAGTTTGGAGTTTCTTCCAGTACTCCAAATTCTTGTGATCCATCCAAATTTCGAAAGTGGGAAGACCAATTAAATAGTGATGCCATTCCTTGAGAGCATGAATAATAGTGAGAAGTTCCTTATCATATATGGGGTAGTTCCACTTAGCAGAGAAAAAAGAACGTGATAAGAAAGCACAAGGGCACCAGAGATTATCAGTGTCCTGTACAGAAAGTATGGCACTAGTTGTGATGTCACTGGCATTGGTTTCCAAACACATAGGGTGGGAGGGGTCAGGGTAAGCTAAAAGGAAAGCTTCCATAAAGCATGTCTTAAGGGTATTGAAGGTATGTTATTGAGCTTCATCCCAGAAGTAAGTGATGCCTTTTTTTATTAAATTGTTAAGTGGTCATGTGATCTGGTCAAAGCCATTGATGATGCATCTGTAGTAATTACATAGTCCAAGGAAGGATTGAAGCTGTTTTAATTTAGTAGGAGCTGGTCATTCCAGAATGGCATCGACTTTCTTTAATTACATGGCTATGCTGTCCTTTGAGACATGCATTCCTAAGAAATCAACATCAGTAGCATTAAAAATACATTTTTCTGGTTTAGCATAAAGATCATTTTTGCACAAGCACATTAATACTTCCTTTACGATTTCAGAGTACTCTTCATTGGTTTTCTTCTTGGTGAAGATGCATATATTGTCAAGATAGATGATGATGACAGCATACATGTCATTTAAAATGTTGTTCATCATCTGCTGAAACATAGGTGGAGAGTTAGTCATTCCAAAATATGTAAGTCAAGGCACCATCATGTACAAGCAGTGCAATCAAAGGTAAGAAGGACCTAATGTTGGGGAGAGACATTGGCTTGCAGAATTGATCAGTCATAGTATGACAATTATCATGCTGAAGAAGATCACTGCCAAAATTGTATGTATAAGCAGATGTGTGGACAGTGCAGAAAATGATAGGACTTACTCTGGGTGAATGAGCATGGACAATGAAAAATTCTGAATCAATACATAGAATATGTTGGATGGACTTACTAGGGGACCACAGTAAGTAATAAGTCAGAAAAAAGGTTGCAAGACACTCAGGCATGGTATGGGAATACCTAGGGTAATAGGCACAGTGGACTATTTGTTCAGCATAATGCATAGAACTTCCAGCAACAGTGATCTTATATTTTACATTGGAGCATCCATATGCTATAGCCCATACCTGAATATGACCATCTTTTCTAGTCTGTGTCTGTCTAGTGTGCAATTCATAGGTTTCAGATCATGGCACTCAACAGTGGGAATATAGGTAGATCAGATATAGGAAGTGGATGAGCTTGCTGCCTGTGATAAGCAGTATCATGATGGTATCAATCACATATATCTATGTAGCACACTTAACTTAAATGTTTCTGAAGAGAAGGATTTTCAATAATTCAATCCACATTTGCATTTGGCATGTTCTACAGAGGGAGTGGGCATTGTGACAGCTGTGATGCATAGTTTTGTTATCTTGGTTGGGGCAAAGTCAAAACTTATGTACCAATGTTGAACCATTTGGACTGTTTGAAGTCAGAAAATTCAATTTGGTAGTATACTACCTTAAGCATCAAGTTTAAATAGCTCTCCTTTTGTATTTATATCAAAATCATTCCCATTCTGCATTCAATATTCAGATTAGACAGACTAAAGCTAAGGTGCATTCAAGCTTGTCCCTGTTATGCTTAGTCCTTGATGGGACTAATGTAGCCCTTTGAAGCACTATGTAGTTGAATCAAGCACAACAGCCCTTTTCTTGTCCACTTTGAATGAAGTTTTGGACTTTATCAATTTCAGTGTCAGAGAGTGGGATAACCCATCCTTTCTTTGGAAGGAAATCAGGTTTGAGGTCAATGATATGGTCCCATGGTTTATGGACCAGCATTCATTTGGATTCCTCTTTGCTAAATATGTCCAAAAACTCATGGTATTGCTTGGGTACCTCATCTGTGAGACCTTTTTTGATGGATCTTACTGGGACCCAATGCTTGATCTGATTAGCCTTGTAGTTTTTTGTACATCTATTAAAGGTTATGGTTTTGGCCACCCAGTTGATGAGTGGGTTATGGTGATAGAACCAATCATATCCCAGAATGATTTTGTGAGAGCCCAGAGTTGTGACTAGCATATCCACTCCTTCAGAATGTTCTTCATAGGTGAGAATAATAGATATGTACTTATTGATTTCTCCATGTTTGGAGGAAGTTCCATTGGTATTGGTTACCATAATTGGGTGTGCCATGGGGTAAGTTGTGATGCCCATCTCAGTTACGCAATGTTTGTCAACAAAGGTCTGAACTACTCCAGAGTCAAGTAATGCTTTGCTAGATCAGAAAGTCCAGTCTCCATCTTTCTGAAAATAAATGTCAGGTTTAATATCAAATTTATCTTCTTTAGAGGCATCAGGTTCCTGATGAGAAAAAGAAGTGTTAGAGGATTTATAAGAAGAAAGATGAGGAGAGTGTTCATTTATCAGGGAATTAAGCACACTATTTTGATCTGGTGCTGCACTCAAATGAGATGTCCTTTCGGATGTGAGTCCATATGTAAAATCATTCAATGAGGTTTCATCATCAACCTCACTGTCCATCTCCTCTTTGATATCAAGACAAGAAAAATGGTTACAAGAAGAAGAAAACAGAATAGAAGAAAGAAAACTAGTATCCTTGGCTGAGTAAGCACCTCCCAGATTTACTCAGCTTTTCCTTTTCCCTTAAGTCCTTCGGCAGCTAGCTACCATGCCTCTGTTTCAAAAAGGTTGCAGTAGTAGGCTTTTGTCTCTTTAGTCATCCAGAGGGCTACCCTGGAGCTGGTTTCTTGTTCCATTATCGTAGTCAAGAGAGCTAATGGAATCTCCCAGTTTGGTTGTGGTGGTGGATATCAAGTTTGACCCATCATAGGGTCAAATGAAGGACATTCTTAAGAGTGATGCAGCTTTTTGCAGTTGCAGGATAGATATCTGTTCTTTCTGCAATTGTAGTAGTCTCAAGTCTCCTGTCAAAGAGGAGTCTGGACTGCTCTAGTGTCCATGGGTGCGCCTTGCCCTGGTTGTAGTCTGATGGCCATGAAGTGGGGTTCAGACCAGGGCTGATTTGTCAGAACTACCTCAGTCTTACTTCTTTCCATATGCATCTTGTTGAACAATTTTCCTATCTCAATAGCAGCTTCTTGCTACTTGTTGAGTTTGTCCTTGACTACCAGTTTACACAGACAGATCTGTAGGTAGATCTGATAGTTGATGCTTTCCTTGTAGAGTTGTAGGATGAAGTTGTCCCCCAATCTGGCATCAATTTGGAGCAGATTGAACTGTGTGTAAAGACCTCAATGGGAAGGTTTCTGTTATAGTTCAGGCCCGCATACGCCCTATTTTTCACTTTACTCTTCACTCATATGCATGCATCACTGAGCACCGTTTTACTTAGTTGATTTCTCTTTCCAAAGTCATGTGACCAAGTGCACGTGACTGCGGGAATATTCATGTGACTCGAGGCTAGACTTATGATGTCATCGATGACATCATACCTCATGTTCCCTTATCTCTTCGCACGTTCATTTCCGTCACTCTTCTTTATTCCAGAACATTCTTTGCCCTCTTATCTTTACCTACCCTAAAGCTAATTCAGACTCAGACACCAGCCCTAAGGTAGTCGCTCATCGTATATATACCTTCCCTGTAATTCCCTCCTACCTTAGTCCTATTCACTTCGTTCCACCCACCTACTTTGGTGCCTGCAACTCAGTGGTACTACTCCTCTTTCCTCCGCCAGCCTAGCCCTCTGTCAAAGGGCAACTGCATGCTATATCGTATCATCTCCGTCGCCATTCCCATCCTCAACCTCATCCTCATCGTCCTCGTTGACGTTGACGTTGCCTCTTGCCAACTACTCGTATCCATCTTCCTAGTTGAACTCATTACCGTTGCAGTCCACAACACTTGAATAGGACTATCAGAAGCTGGTCCACACTGCGTACCCCCTTCTTTGTTTATGACTTGAACTAAGTGGCTAGAATGTATTGAAGTTCAGAGAGAAGCCACCGCATTAGCCTTCTACCGTCTCAACATAAGAGACTGTACCCCGACACCTCCACGCGAATTGTCCCCCGCTCCATCGGTCAATCTGAACAACCATACACCAGAACCCGAAGGTACTAATGGGCTCTATCTAAGAAGAAAGAGAGTCCCTTGAGTTAAAAAGGCTTGACACTCAAAGTACATCCGCCCTGTTGAAGCATACCCCGAAGACCGTTGAGTTCTTCATCCTCGCTCACAAATCGTCAAGCCGGCTTGTTACCAATAAATCACCAGAGTCTGCTTGGAAGATAGCAGACAGTAAGGATGTCTGGTAACTAGCTATGGGATGATTTATCAAAACAAATGACCCTCATGGCCGTGGCCATGCAAACCCTAATCCAAAATCAAACTACCACCTCCTCTTCATCCTCAAACGCATACAAGGCTTTTGCCGATCCTGGCACCTAGGACGGCGATCAAAACAAGTTCCACATCTGGTGGACCAAGATAGGTCCATGGGTTGACTGCCAACCAAACCTCAACGACCATCAATGAACAGTCACAGTCCTCCTGCGAATGAGTGGACGAGCAGCCAACTTCTCTCGAGTTACGATCGAACAATACCCCGTCAAAGGACTTTGGCCAACCTGGAAGGTGCTCAAGGAGCACATTGAAAAACACTTCCAGATTGACGTGCTGAAGGTAGAGGCGTATAAAAAATTGGTAGCACTGCGACAAGGGTCCCTCCCCATAGAGGTGTACATGCAGCAATTCAACTTGTTGCAAATCGATGCATAAATGGAGCCAGGCATCGCGCTCCAATTATACAAAGAAAGCATTGACTATAACATATACCTGCAAATCTGCCTTCACCGCCCTGCCATAAAAGAAGATCTTGAAACATGGGAAGACACTGCCAATGAGATTGGAAAAATGTTCCATCATATCAAACTTGAACAAAGCAAGTCAGGCTTCATCCCTCGTAACCAATACTGCTCAGAACCCCAATTCACAGTGGTTGGTACACAACCAGGTCAAGGGGCCCCAATGCAGGACATTTGTGCTGTCCAAAACCCACCCTGAGTCAACAATCAGGATTGCTACAACTGTGGCAAAAAAGGACATATCTCTCAGAACTGTAAAGAACCGAGAAAACCAAGACAGCACCCAACATTCGACCCTATGACCGGAAAAACCAACTACCCACCTCGACAAAACCGAGAAATACCTCTTGCTCCCTCAACGGCCATTGTCTCTATTGTGGCCGACTCCTCCGCCTCCTCATCTCATCATTCCTGCACTTCATCAGTACCAGACTGGCAGAACAAAGAAGTGCAGGCCTACTATTTCAATTTGTTTATGACAAGGGCTCGACATCTCGCCGCAGAAGGACTGAAGGGAAAAGAACCAGCCGAATAGATCCAGGAGGTACCTATTTGGCTAAGAACAATCATTTTCTTTCTTTGATTCCGTTTTCCATTTCTTCTCCAAATCGTTTCTCTTGTCTTGAAGTTGAAGGAGAGTCAAGCTTCCATGATATAGCCTCACAGGCTAAAGGAACTGACAAAACTTCATCGAAAATCACTTCTACATCCTTTGATATAGCTTCTGAAGCTGACCGGATTGTTCAAGATGATTCTTATGATAGTTTTCCTTATGGACTCACTTCTGAAAGGGTGTCTCGTTTGAGCGCGGCACCAGAAAATAATAGTGCACTTAATTCCCTGTTAAAAGAATGATCATCTCGAATTTCTTCCTACAAATCCCCCCAAAATTCATTCTCTCATCAGGAGCCAGATGCCTCTTAAGGAGGTGAATTTGATATTAATACTGATGTTTACTTCCAGGACAAAAACAAAAACTGGACATTCTGAACTACTTTGTCGCTCCTCGATTCTGGAGCAGTTCAAACATTTGTAGACAAACATTGGGTGACAGAATTGGGGATCACGACTTACCCCTTATCCAATCCCATGAACGTCACAAATGCAGACGGATCTTCCTCCAAGCATGGAATGATTCATGAGTATGTTGCTATTGTTCTTTCCTATAACAGACATGCCGAAGGAGTGGATGCACTAGTCGCAACCCTGGGATCTCACGAAGTAATCCTGGGATATGATTAGTTTTACTGTCACAATCCGCTTATTGATTGGGTAGCCAAAACCGTAACCTTTAACAGATGCACCAAACATTGCAAGGCGAACCAAACAAAACAATGGGTTCCAGTATGCACCATTGAAGAAGGACTTGCAGACAAAGTTCTAAAACAATACCATGAATTCCTTGACGTCTTCAGTAAAGAGGAATCAAAGCGAATGCCAGTTCACAAAACTTGGGACCATGCTATCAACCTAAAACCTGACTTCATCCCAAAAAAGGGACAAGTAATTCCTCTTTCAGACACCGAAATCGAGGAAGTCCGGAACTTTATCGCCTCCAAATAAGAAAAGGGTTATATCTGTCCCTCCAAATCTCCTCAAATGGCCCCCATCTTCTTTATCCTGAAAAAGACCAGTGAAAAACGACTGGTCATGGATTACCGTTATCTAAACAAGGGAACAGTAAAAAACTCCTACCCCTTACCACTCATTTCTTCCCTTGTAGATTGATTAAAAGGCGCTGACAAGTTCACTTGTCTTGATCTCCGTTGGGGATACAACAACGTACGCATTAAAGAAGGAGACAAATGGAAAGTGGTGTTTGTCACTCCTCTGGGCGCCTACGAACCTGTTGTAATGTATTTTGGTATGACTAACTCTCCTCCAACATTCCAATAGATGATGAACGACATATTCAACGATATGTATGCTGTCATTATCATCTATCTCGACGACATGTGTATCTTCACTCGCAAGAAAACAGATGAAGAACACTCGGAGATTGTTAAGGAAGTTCTCCAGCACTTACGCGAGAATGATCTTTATGCCAAACCAGAAAAATGTGTTTTTAACGCTGATAATGTCGATTTCTTAGGAATGTATGTCTCAAAGGATGGCATATCTATGCAAACCAAGAAAGTTGACACCATTCTGGAATGGCCAGCACCCTCAAAGCTCAAACAGCTACAATCGTTTCTGGGTTTATACAATTATTATCGACATTTTATACAGGGCTTTGGACAAATCACTTGACCCCTCAATGATCTTACCAAAAAGAATGTTCCATACACCTGGGGGGAGGCACAACAAAATGCATTTGATACGCTCAAAAAACAATTTACTGAAGTGCCACTACTCGCATATCCAGATTCCTCTTGACCAATGAGGTTGGAAACCGATGCAAGTGATATCACACTCACAAATAAATTCTTATAACCTCAAACTCAATTATTTCAAACCAAATGGACTCATTTGAAATACCCACACTTGAAAATCTTGGTGAGAACTAGATTCTATGGCACAGGATAGTTGACCAAGTCCTAGTAGCTGAAGGACTGAGTGAATACCTCAATGGTACAGTAAGTAACTCTAATATATAGCTAAATTCTTTGGCCAAGCTAATAATCCTAACTAAAATCCCAGATTCTAGTAGATTTATCTTCCAAATCATTCAGTGCAAAACTGCTTTTTAAATGATCTCATACCTCAAAGGTCTATTCAGAAAACCAGCTACTACAAGCTCAAAAGTTGTACCCTATGAAACCCAGTCACTTAAATCCAATATAAAGACCACTTCTGCTGAATCTATCTGAAATGAAACAGAACAACTTGAAACAAGTTAGAAAGTGACTAGCCACCACACTATGACAAAACATAGTCAGAATGGAAGGCAAAACAAAGCTAAAGTACATGTGTAAGGGTTACACCTCTTATATACTACAGATGACTGGTTAAGGGTGGGTCAGATGAGTATAAATGTGAAACAAGTCATGGTGAGCAAGAAATGCCATTGGGTAAAGAAGCTTGACATGTGAAACAAGAGTGTAAGCAATAATGAGTAAGTGGTCAGTGATGACAGATACTTAGTAAGTGTCAATGACAAAGAGAAATGGCATGGTGACTTATACATGGGAAAGGTGCACTCCTATGGGAATAACTGTGAAAGTGTAGGATTGGACCTATGATTGAGCAAGTCAAACAAGAGAGAACAGAGAATTGTAACATTACCCCCTAAGTACATCTGAAACCACAGTGAGGATCCAATAACTTTGGAAGGCTGAAAGAAGAAAAGTCCTAGTGAAAGACAGCATAGGATGGGAAGTGGAGCCAATTAGAAGTCTAATATGGCATGGCCCAGGGAACTGGTAATGTTAGCCCAGGCAGTGCTATCATATCCCAGATTGTTATTTTCATAGGGTGAGGGGCTTCAGGGAAGAGGAGAGATAGGAGAGACAGTTCAGTGGGGGCACACATGATAGAAGGGACCAGGTCTGGAATGGAAGGCATGAGAAGAGTGTGTTGACTGAGAAGAGCAAGAGGGCAGTGAGTGTTGTGTGGAGGAGGATGATGATAAGGAAGTCTGCAAGGGAGGGGCTCATTGATGAGCAGGGCACTGTACCTGTGCATGACCTAGGGCCTATGTGAAACAAAGTGGGCATTGATAAACTGGGCAGTTGATACAAACATGCTTGAGATGGTGGCATTGGAAACAGGTGGCATTGTAGTGGGGATGTAAGGAGGGGAGTAGGTAGCTGCTATTATGGCCAGTCTACCAGACTTTGGCTTGTTTGAGGGATAGGATTTTCTCAGCATTGAGAGGAGAAGAGGATGTGGATGGGGATTGGAGGTGAACTAGGATCTGGACTGGTGAGGGTTGGAGGTTCTTGTTACAGCTCAACCCCTATCTATGACAATTTCTACATCTCTTCAACAAGACTTGTGCCTTAGCACTCCATTATGGCTCAACTCTCAGAGCACTCCAGGACTTTTCCTTATCTTATCTTATCTTATCTTATTGTGTCATGTGACTCAATCTAATCTCTGGCCAATCACAGACCTCTTTTTGATCTCACAAGAGAACATGGACTTGTGTTCTTTTCAACTTCACAAACACATGTAAACATCACATGATGTGTTTTACTTAGTATGCACAGCTTTCTTAATCTCCATGCTGTGCTACACTTCTTTTCATTTCCATCTTCACACCTCATGCATTTCATTACCATATGCTTCTATTCTCCCATAGACATGCTGTGGCCTTATGTCTTCACATGCTATGTCATATCCTATGCCCTATGTCACATGGACAGCCTCTGATGCACAGACCAGTACAAACATGTAGTAGTATAAAAACCATGCAATGAGCAACCAGAGACTTTAGAAAAGTTCTCTTGGTCTTTCCCCTTCAATTGACCTTGAGTTCCACTCAGCCCATTTTTGAAACCATACTATAGTTGAGATGGTTGAACAAGGAAGATGATGATGAGGATACAACAATAGACAAGATTGGTGATGATGTTAATGATGAGGATGAGATGTGTGATGGAAAGGTAGATGGTCCCAAGTCTTAGCATAGATGTGCCCCTTTGCATAGGGTGAGGCCAATGAAGAAGAAGGGAGCAGTACTCAAGAGCAGAGAGCCCCTACTGAAGGAGGGAATGCAAGTGAATAGAACTAAGGTATGAGGGAATTACAGAAGGGTTTATATAGTGTGAGTGAGTACTTTAGGGCAGGGTGCTGAGTTCTAAATAGTTTAGGGTAGGTATAGAATGAAGAATGTCATGGAACATTGAGAAAGAAAAGAAGAAAACAGTAATAACTGTAAGAGAAAGGTAAGGACCATGAGGTATGATGTCATTGATGACATTATAAGTCTAGCCTCAGGTCATGTGCCAGTTCCTGTGGTCACATGCACTTGGTCACGTGACTTTGGAAGAAAGAAATGCTAAGGTAGAACAGTGCTTAGTGATGTGTAACATATGAGCAAAAGTGAAGAAAAATAAATAGAGAGCATATGAGGAACCAAACTACAACACTCTTTGCTTTGTTTTATCTTTTGATTTGACTTTTGGCACTTACCTTTGGGTATAGTGCTAGGGTTGTTTCATGAGAACTTTTCTCTTCTCACTCTTATCATCAATGTTGGCTTAAGTATACTCTCTAAGATGCTCTTCTGATCACTTGCTGTCCACAAGTAGGATCAGGAACTTTGCTTCTAAAATCTTTCAAAGCTTACATTGTTGGCTAAGTGCCTTCCTCCCCACAGCCAGAGAACAGCTCAGCCCCCCTCTGTTGTGGGCTGCAACAACAACGAGCTCAATGAGGAAGACCGAGATGAGGAGGCAACGGTATATGGTGTTGACGTCGATGAAGATGACGAGGTTGAGGTTGAAAATGGGAACTGCAATGGAGACGATTTGATAGAGCATATAATGGTCCCTTGACAGAGGATTAGGCTGGCAGAGAAGTGGAGAGTGGTACCACTGAGTTACAGACACCTGGTTAGGTGGGTGGAACAAAGTGAATAGGACTAAGGTAGGAGGGAATTACAGGGAAGGTATATATACTATGACCGACTACCTTAGGGCAGGTGTCTGAGTTCGAATTAGCTTTAGGGTAGGTAAAGATAAGAGAACAAGGAATGTTCTGAAACAAAGGAAGAACAACAGAAATGAATGTGCGAAGAGATAAGGAAACATGAGGTATGATGTCATTGATGACATCATAAGTCTAGCCTCAAGTCATGTGAGAGTTCCCACAGTCATGTGCATTTAGTCACATGACTTTGGAAGAAGAAAATGACTAAGTATAACAGTGCTCAGTGATGTGTGCATATGAGCAAAAAGTAAAGTAAAAAATGGGTATACGTGTGCCCAAACTATAACACTACCCCCCATTCGTCAGATTCGAGGTCCAACCACGAGTCTGAGAATTCGGTATAGGAGGGTCTGAAGGGAGAAAACAGGGAGATGAATTGCATATCGGAGATGCCCCGGATGGGGTGAGGAGTGGAGGGATGAGATTGATGAAAGTCGTTGATAGCATCCTGCGTATGTTGCAAATTACTGGCCAGTTCCCAGGTGT
>QFEQ01000201.1:0-80252 GCA_003316335.1 Hemileccinum impolitum
GGATGAGGAAGACTCGGATCATGATATCATGGACGTGGCATTCGATAATGTTGGGAGCCACGCTGAGGGTAAATGTCTTACTTGGGAGGTGTTCGAGGTGAAAGTTTGCAAGAAGTATTATTCGGAGTCCATACACACATAACAAGCACAGAAATACATGAAGTCAGACATGACCTAGGTGGAGGAGCCAGCAATTGGCTGCGCTACGGGTTCTGCCTGTTCTTTGGGTTTATTAGTAACGATGAATTAAATGGAATGTGGAGATGGCTGACTTACCTCCTGTGGGTGTGTCATGAACCAGAGTATACATACCAGCAGAATACCTGGCAAGGTCTTGGGCAATGCTGGTGCCGGATGGGATTACTGACAGGAAATAGGATTGTCGCGTGAGAAAGCAACCGCGCTGTGGTTCTTCACCTCCATCAAAAGCGAGATGAATGCATTCGAAGAGGGCACGAGCAAATGTACAACACGATGTTCTGAGCAGGGAGTAGTGGGGAAGTGATTGGTGGATGTGGGAAATAAAGATGGAGGCATCAGCAAGAGAAGGGCGAGTTTCTGGGTGCGGGTCCCATGTGAGGTGATGGAGCATCTTATGTAACCCTGGAGTTACAAGCGCCTCGATGTCCACATTGTGTCCGAGTACGGTAATAGTGTCATCGGCAGTGCCATAAAGGCCCAGACGAGACAAAAGCCCATTTCCCCGGATACTGCGGGAGATCTTCACCACTGCAGATGCTATGGCAGGTTGTGGCAGGGCTACACCAGGCTGGATAACGAGCAGCACAAATTCATGCTGGAAATCAGGGAAAGGCTTGCGTTCCTTGAAGTGATAAGCGTGGGAAATCACATAATGTTGTTGAGGGTCGTAGCGAGCCAGGGTCTGTCTCCACTCAGGGGGAGTCCACTGGGTCTGGTTATCTGTAAGAATGGATTGCATGGGGAAGAGTTTTTTGGATAGAAGGGAGGAAAGGTAGACAGAGAGAGAGTAATCCATGATGCCCTGCTTTAATATTGTGTGGATGGACTTCTTGGATGGATTTCTAGTTATCTGGATAGTAGAGGAGTGCACAAACTAAATCAATCTGGTTTGTCATTAAGATGAGTCATCATGTGACACGCCGCACATATGTCATGGAGGTGCCGCAAAGCATCTAGTCTAGCAAGTCCATTCAAGCAATCTGTTTAATAGCATGTACCAATGCATCTACGTCAATCGGCACCTCGTCACTCGCACCTTCATCCGGTTTCGCCACCGAAGGAAGTTCATCAACCCCATATTGCCTAGAGTGAAGGACTTTAGACCCCGCATGTCCCATCGCACACAAGCCCTACTTACCGCGCCTCCCACCACGCAATATACCGCATCTTGAGTGCTCCGACCGACACCTCCACGTCCCGCACAAATATCCCAGGCGGGAATATCTCCATCACCGTCGCACGCGTCGATGGCGGCATGTACACACAATCCGCCAAATGGTTCCCATACACCCCAAGCACGATCTTTGATCACGAAAGTCTCGATCAGCCACATCACACACACAACAAACCACCTCTCACCGTGCTCTGCGCGATCGCCGTCATACGCTCCATCCAAGACGCCTCCGCAGACACGGCATGCACCCTATATCCCTTCTCGAGCGTACCAAGCGCCTTGACCAACGCCTCATGATCTGCCTCTCTCAGCCGAGGTCCACGCACCGCCTCCTGGCGTGACAAATATGTTACAACCGCCTCCGAGTTGCCCAACCACCCCTGCTTCGGCGCCTGCTCCGCCACCCCCACAAACCGCGCGACATGCCGCCTTACCGGCTCCCACCACTCACTCGCAGCTTCGAGCGCCACTAACGGGACTGCAAACGGGGGTACGTCCGTCCTCGCTCGGCGCGCGGCGCCTTTGTCCGCCACGACCACGCGCTGCATCAGGAATGGGACGTGCAGGAGGGCGTAGTCGGCCCAGTCTTCTCGGTATAGGAGTCCGAGCGTCGGGAACGCCGCTTTGACGAGGAAGGGGTGGAACCCGCCTGGAGACCGCTCGCGCAAGACGATCGGCCCGTTCAGATCGGGTTGTTCGCCCATAAAGGTGGGCACGTACGGGTAAATGACACGGCGGGGTGGCGGGAGGGTCAGCGTGTCGGGTGAGAGGGACGTGTCGAGCGTGCTGTACGTGCGCCAGAGGGAGAAGAGGGTGTAGTTGCCTGTGTGCGAGCATGAGCAAGGCCTGGCGTGGAGAGGGACGAGAACAAACTGGGCGATTCGTCCGTGACGAGCCAGCTTACGCCGTGAATGCTGTGTAGATGAGGGAGGGATGAGTACATGTTCGCATGGATGGATGAGGACCACGCACAGACCGCCAAATGAACCCAACGTTTCCCTCGCCTGGGCGCTGGAGAGTATTTGCCATTCAGATTTCGAGGGTTGCGGGTTGGAGGCGATAGAATCCAGTGGCGGAAAGGACGGGTCGTCCGTGACAACGAACAAGGTGCCGTTTAGCATGAACACATTGTCCATGATCGTATGCCCTACATCACATCTGAGCGCACACCACACGACAGACAGCGTGCAGCGCACCTGGAACGTGCTTCAACACCTTTGTCGTCGGTACATCTTCGGCCCAGTCCAAGATTCCGTCGTTGACACCGACCGACCCAAAAATCTGCGGGTGGAACGACACAGCGACGGCCGTCCTGTTTTTAGTCTGCTTTCTGGCGTTCTCAGCGACCCGCGCTTCTTCCCAAGCCCAATCTCCGTAAATGGCCTCGTCCCAGTCCTCATTGCTGGTTCCGTTGGCGACCTTGTGGCTTGACTGCGATGTCACGTCGGTCGAGAACGAAGACTCGAGGTTGTAAAAGAGCACAAAGGTGGTGAGGGAGAAGAGGAGGAGAGAGACCTCTCGACGACTCGGTGGTGAATACCATACCATTTGCTAGTTTGAGCGAAACACCAACAAACTCAGGCTACACATGTACTTAGTAGTACGCTTCAAGTTAGTGAAACACATCCGAATTATCGCCACCGATTGAAAGCGACGCGATATCATCCAACGTTGTCATGCGCTTCTTTCCCTTTGTATCCTCTGCCCAGTTCTCATAAAAGTTGGTCTCGTCCTTGTGCGAGAGGTACGACTCTTCGCCGTCGGGCGTAGAGACGAAACGGCCAGGTCCATCCCAGAAATGGAACGCCTGGCTGTGCACGCCGTACGACGTTGGCACCACCTCGAGGAGATCCCCCCTCGCAATCTCGATCGCAGGAATCTCCGACGCAGGTAGCCCAATGAGATACGCCAACAAGCACCGGATCACGGACGAATGCCCAATAATCAAGAGATCCTCCTTCTCGCGCTCCAACTCGATAAGTACCTGTTCTAGACGCACTTTTAAAAGCGACATGTGACCAGGTGTCATGGTGACGGTTTGACATGGAGAGCATACCAGATAAATCATGATAGCTTTCGGCCCGTGGCGCGCGGAACGCGTAGGGGTCTTTTACGAACCGTGCCCACTCTTGGGGATAAAACTTTTTGGCTTGGTCCGGTGTGAGACCATCCCAAACGCCTGGGTTGATTTCCGCCATTTGGGGCTTCTCGATCACTTTGACTTTGGACTTGGATGCCCCTTCCTTAGGTACGATCGATGGGTTAGCGTTGTACAAATCTGTAGGGGGAGTGGAGTCCAAGGACAGAGTGGAACTTGCGGTTTGTGCGGTTAGAAATGGCCAGGCGGTGTGGTGGGCACGACGACGCGTCGAAGTCCAAATCTTGAAATGTGGTTCGGTGATATGGTCGAGGACTGGCACATGGAACGCACCTTGAGCCGCCGATCGCTTGGGTTGTAGCCACGCTGCTCCAATGACTTTGCCCTTCTTTCAGTAACAAACTCTTTCAGTTTCTCTGCGTACTCCCATCCGGCAGGAGAGAGGTCTGAGTCGGCCTTGTACGAGTGCTCGATGAGGGATTGGCCAGACTTGCAAGATGGCGTGAGTTTACGAGCCAGTGGAGAGATGGGGATCTTACGCGCGCGAAATATATCATGCGGAATCGGTTATGAATGTTCATGAGGAAGAACACGATTCGAGACTATGCTCGACATCAGTCTGCTAGATTCGTGGCTAGAAGGAGCTACCGACCTGCAAGTATCCTCGGATGTTCTACAGGACAAGAGGTGAGGTAGACCATGAGGATAATATGTGCACACCCACATTGACCATCATCTTTTCTCCGACCTGATAAGGGTGAGTGCATGGTTTAGTCACTGAGGGTGCGACGTCTTACATTGAAGATGCGAAGAAATGGCCAATTTGTTTCAGTGATCGTCTCGTAGGATTTCTCCCTGTCTCGTATGCGACCATAGTAATCTTCGACTGCCTTGTCAGGGTCCCACCCGCGGTACTAGGGCACAATCAGTGGGAGCGATGCAAGATCTGGAGCGAGACCGACGTCTGGAGAGGAGATCTTGACGCTTCGGATGTTCCTCTCGATGATCTCTTTATCGTCGCATATCGACTCTGGATAGGGATCTATGGTGAGCCCAGATCCCGGTTCGTATGATAAGCGCGCTCGCCTAGCAAGATGATGTGGATGCCTTCGTTGTGGAACTTTTCAGCGAGGACATGTCTGGCCATTTTGGTGCCATTGTTAGCATCGTATATGACGACTTGGCCACCTGCTTCGAAAAAGTCGCTGATGAGTTTCTCACAGCCATCGGAGACTCTCTTGCGAAGTGCGATCGTTTCGGGTGTCTTTTCGCCTGATCGGTGGTGTGAGGGTGAGCGATGGATGAATGGGGCGGGCACGTACCGAGAGTGAAGTAATCGGGGGGCAGAGACTGTGCGCCGCCGAGTGTCTTGCGACGATAATCGCCGAGGGAGACGACCTGGGTCTTGACGCCCATCCAGCGAAGATATCGCTCGAGTGCGCGAGATATGTGGGTCTTTCCCCGCGCGGGGAGTCCGACGGTCAAGATGAGGATCTTTCCCGCATGCCAGAGCAGACCAGACGCAGTCGTGTACAATGGGGCTGCCATCAGAGGTGTATTGGTTACATAATGTGTTGGTATTAACAAGGATGACTACTAGTTGCCGTTGGGTACAAACGAGGACGCGGCAGCAACTCTATAGTCTTCCATCTCCTGATCAAGCTGTGCGAGCGTCTTTTTGACGCGTCGTGGACCCTTTTTTTGTCGGCGTCGTGATGGCACTACAGGAAGTGCACTGGACACTGGACGTTGTTTGCGTGCACTGGACAGGAGCGGATCGATCGAGGGTGGGCAAGGAGAGTGAGATGCCTACCTGGGAGGTGCGGGGTTCGGTGCATGGTCACGCGAGGGGGGAGCAGCGACGACGCCGAGGCGGCCTAGGAGAGATGGCTGGGACTGTGTAACAGGGGGGCTTGCCGCCTGTGTCGAGTCGACTACGATTTCGATTTTTATTGGGCGTCCTGGGATGGGATATAGGGCTGTTCGATGCGACGAGGAGGATACTCACGTCCGTCGATAAACTTGCCGTCGTACTTTGCACGGGCGACGGCGGCATCACCGGACCGCTGAAATGCGACGATGGCCATGCCCTTTGAGTGACCCTGGGAGTTGCATATGAGAAAGGCCTCCTTGAGAGGGCCGACCGTCTTTCGGAAGAGTTCCTGTTGGCAAAGACGCGCGTCTGGGTGAGCGACGGGGCGAGAAAGAGAGAGGGACGTTCCTCGACTTCGAGTTCGCCGACGTCTGGGGGAAGACGGCTGAGGAGAATTTTGCTTCCAAGTTCTGTTTGTCTCTGGTCGCGCCATGCAGGAGGAACACGACCCGCTTGATTTCCGAGCAACTGTCGCTTCGAGCTGTGGTTCGTCCGCATCACTGAGTCTCAGCCACCGCACGCGACACCAATCCACATCAGATACAAACATGAACAAACAACTATCGCGTCGGCCCGACTCTCCGGCATATCACGTGCGATATGTTATTGACCGACACACATCTCTCTTTTCCTCATCCCCCATTGAAAAATCAACGATGGACACCCAGGATCACCAGCAAAAGGACTTTCTCGCCTTTCTTTTTACCGACCCCGCAAACGACCACAATCGCACCCAGGACGTCCACCAGCCAGACATCCTCTCCAATGTGTCGCTCCCCCACGCTCGTTTACAAAATACCCCGGGATCGAGCAATACCCCCTTCAACCACCAACCACTCGATCTCATGGCCATGTCAAACTTGATATCCCTCCAGGGCATCGACTCTGCTGCCTCTCCCACCGCCCTCACACCCCAGATGCTCTTGGAACAGCAGTACAAACTCACCCAATTACATCAGCTTCAGCAGCTCCAGAATCAGATTCAGAACCAGATCTTTCAGCAACAGGCATGTCCCTTTCTCTCGCCACCCACGATTCTCGTTCCCTGGCCGATCATTTTCCAAACACTCATATCACTTTGACAGCTCGCCCTTATCAGTGGTCAGACATCTCTTGCAACACATGAAACTAATCCCGATCCTCAACGCGACCCGGTTCCTCCCTACAATGGCCTTCCGACTCCTCGTGCGTATATCTTCCTGTTACGGCCGTATCTCTTATCCGTCCCCCTCTCCCCAGTATCGTCTGCTGAAATTAGACCTACCAACCCCGACTTCATATCCCACCTCAATTCGCCGTTCCAGAACACCCAGCAATCCATATACAATTCTCACGCCCTAGATCTCATCCCGCTTCCTTCCCCCCAAGAGCCGCCCGCATCTGCCCACTACATGCGACACCCGGGCTCAGCTTCCGCCCCCGCAAATATCGCCTTCCAGTCTTTTCCTTCTCCGTCCGATCTCGACATTTCTCCTCTCACCAGTCCCTGGCTAGAGGCTCATCCACAACCACCTAATAATAGACCCGCTAAACGCACCGCCTCCCCTTCCGGAGAAGATGCTGCTCGTGTGCCTCGAAAACGCTCCACACCGATCGTGCCCGCATCGATGAAAGCCTCTCGGAACGTCAAATCTGCCACCTCTACCCCACTCCTGCGCTTCACTCGTGCTCGTCGGAATAGCTTCGCCAACGAGACTCAGACGGACTCTCCGTCCCCAGTAGATCTCGCCATGCCTCCTCCTGCACCACCCAAAAACCCTTCCTCTCCGCCCTCTTCTGTACCTACATCCACACCAACCTTGCCTGCCCGCGATGAGGTTCGCATGACCCCAGTGACCCCAGCGAGTATCATGAATTTGGGTCGACTGAGTGTCAGCAGCAGTCTCGCCCCGGTGACTCAACCGTCTCGGATGGACAAGGGCAAAGAAACCGCCAAGGCCAAGGACACGTTCTCCGCACCCAAGGGGTCTCGCAAGGCGGCGTTGCCACTCATTAGCCCTGGTCCTAAACTGATCCTTCCGGGTACGCGCACGGCACCCACCCACGATCATGTGCTAACATTCGGACAGCTGCATCTGCCACTCCACTGAATACACCATCAGCGCTTTCGCCACCCATGTCCGTCACGCGCAAGTCACATAAAGATGCAGAACAAAAACGACGGGATTCGCTCAAGACAGCATACGACGACCTGCGTAAGCTGTTGCCCCCGATACCCCTCCCGTCGGACGACAACTTTCCTGACGAGCCCATTTTGCCTGGTGCGCTGCCTCCACGTGGGCCGCCCAAGGCAGGGGGTGACGGGCCAAACAAGGGCGTGAGCAAGTTGCAGCTGCTTCGTTGTGGCAACGACTATATCCGTACGCTCAATGGACGTGTTGACCGACGTGATGCAGAGATTGTAGCATTGCGACGCGAGGTGCTCCGGTTACGCGCGTTTGCCGGAGACGAGGCACAGAAGGGCGACGTTGATCTAGACCATGATCTGGATGCGGTGGAGGCTGGGCATCCTAAAATGGGACTGTCGGTTTTGGACGAAGAAGGCGATGATGGTGAAGAATGATGGCCACAGGATTGCTCGGTCGTGCCAATGTATGTACCATGTACCATGTTGATCTAATTATACCAAGGTCGAAATATCATTCGATGATAAGGACAGTTTCCTTTTCAGGGATGATTTTCGTGGACTTCGGAGTCTGAATCCATCGCAACGTACCGTTGACTATGGCCTGTCGGAGTCAACACCTTGCAAATGTCCCAAGGCGCTCCTCGCAGTCCACTGTAAGTCCAGTCCAGTAGCATCCAAGAGGTTCGACGCCATGACATCCACCCAAGGTCTGCCATATTCCTGATCCATGTCGCCCTCGAAGCGCCGCTCGTGGTACAGACGTTGTTCTCTCCGACATCCCTCCCCTTTGTGCAAATGACGAACACGACGATCGTGTTACTCAAGGCAAGTCCAATCTCACCCTCCTCACCCACTCAACCCAAATCGTACACGCACTGCAGCTGTACGCCGCAGTTGTCGCCTCGACATGTATCGCCTCCGTACTCGTGTACCCGCTCCCAGGTACGAGTCCCCCACCCGATACGACCCTCTCGTTCATCCACGTTCCCCAGAATTCCTCCCTGGCAAACGCGCCCTCGCGATCGGGCTCTGCGTCTATCACAGTATCGCATCCACGATTCTCCTCCAAGCCCCGCGGTTCATCCCGCATACCTTTGGCCCATGGTTCGAGTCGTGCGTGTACCTCTCTGTTCACTGTCACTGTCATGTGGGGCTGAAGCGGACGTGATCACAGGTTCAAGGTGACGCCTGAGAGCGTGTGGGGTACGTTTCATGGGGTGTTGGGACTCATGATGGTTTTTTGGTGGCAGATGACATTGCAGTATGCGAATGCGTTCCGGGGGAGGATGTAGGTGGGAGGGTTGCTCGGGACCATTGTCGTTCGTCTCTGCGCCGTGTGTATGACGGCAAGGAGAGTGGAGTAGAAATACCTTGGTGGGTTCTTATTTTTTTATATTTGGATTTGTGGGTATATGAACATGTAGAACGGATTATGCAAAAAGAACGAGTCCCGTTTAGCTCAGTTGGTAGAGCGCGTCACTAGTAATGACGAGGTCAGTCGTTCGAGTCGGCTAATGGGAATACTGTTTTTATCTAGCGGGGTCTTTTTATTGTTGTTTTCACATAGAGATTTTAGGTTTCGCTGAACAGCCTTTTTTGAAATAGTGACCATTCGAGATCCAAAGATGTTTTGTTTCCGATCTTGGGGAACCTTTTTGAGATGGACTCGCAAGTATGGCAACTTCAAATTTGAAGTTGACCATGAGAATCTCTCGCAGCGATTGCGCTCTTGGGCTGTGCGGCAGGAATTCGAACTTGCAAGGTGACCGGTGACCGTTCTCTGGTACGTGGTACGTACCCAGTTGGCGACGAGCTTGGGAGCCATCTTTGATTGACAGAATTGGCACGACGGTTTTAGATATCACAGAAGCCTTTTTGTTTCTTCAGCGCGCCCCGAGACTGAGCCTGCGTCTGCGTCTGACCGCCGGCACTCGCATGTTCATCCGCCGACTCTCGGGGTTCTCCGAGTCTGAACGCAATTGGACACGTTACCAGCCTCTCTTGACGCATCTTGAATTCTTTTTTCATATCAGATCGATGGGGTTCTGGTCCTTTCACACGGGTACGTGACTCGGACGTGCTGGCAGTGCCATGCCGGTGGGGTTGAGGTTGAGGCCGGAGGTTCTCGCCCGAGCCTGAGACTACGGATGCGGGTGCAGGTGCGGGTGCACCGGCGTCTGGACGCATGGACACGTTGAAACGTCGACCATCCGGGCGTTTGTCACAAATCCGCCCCGATCGCGCGTACTCGCTGGAGGGGCCGCATACCGATAAGCACTCGGTTCTTCATTATCTTCAGACTCGTCTCGTCGACATGGCGCGGGTTCTTTCTTCTCACACATCATGGTTCCAATAATGCGGTGCGTGGGGTGCCCGTGAACGCCGGGTTGAGAGCGCCGAGCCAGGCGTCAAAACCCCGCATTAAAATATTATATATATTATACGAAAATGAATGTGGAAGGTCGAAGGTGGATTTCAATCGATGCCATGGCATCGGTGCATCGCATGTCGATATTTGGATTGGTTCACGTTTTAGAATGTTCTTTTGAGCGCGTATCTCGATCCTACCAATTGAGGTCCGAGTCTTGCGGGATGTGCACGGTGGCGTGCCGTTGGGTGGTTACAGTATCGTAATAAGCACTTAGCAAGGGGTGTGTGTGTGTGATCGATCGTCGACATGTTGGCAGGTGTGGTGGGTGAATTTATAGAAGGATGCATTTATAGAACGTACGTCCATCGTGCCATCACGCGGAGCCCGAGTCAGAGATGACGTTCACGTGGGCTGTTTTCACGTGCAAGATGCGCGACACAGCTGACTATAATCATGGCGGACAATATTTACCGACATATTCGGCCCCCCGTCTTCTTTCGGCAGGATGATAAGAAAATATATGCACTGCGAGCAGGAACCGGAGCGACTTGAAGTGTCACGGCTGAGTCAAATGAAATTTATGCTCTTCTCTTCTTTTCATGTGGCACGCACAATGTCATGGCTGCTTGACAGGAGGCGACAACCGACGGGTTATCGAGTACGGTGGTCCGACCCAATCAGTTTAAACCCCTCTGTCCGGCATTTCTGTCGGGCAGGAAATCACCCAGACGTCCTAAACCTCGGTCCGTGGTAGGGCCTACGGTGGAAGTGCTCGAGTCTTTATTTCCATGTTTGTCCGGGCTTGTCGTTTGTTGGACACTACCCCGAGCCAACGAGTTAGAATGCAGGGTCTCTACGATCATAGTCACCGAGCCTATCGCTTTCCTGTACTGACGGATAACTTCGCCGTCAATTTACTGTGTTAGAAATGCAAAACTCGAGGGGCGAAAAACTCACATTAATCAAGGAGAACAACGGCCGCGCGGTAGAAAAGAAAGCAGGAAATGCGGTCAAAGATGGAGCGCATAGGTATTAGATATGCCTTGCACCTCCCGCATGTAAAGTCTACCATGGGGTTGAACCCCGCAGGACTATAAACAAGGATTCAAAAAAAAAAAAAAAACCTTGTATACCATAAGCGCAGGCCGGATGATCGCCTCGAGAAAATAAAAAACTGCATTGCAGACTTGTCAATGTGCCAAGGTTTTTCAAGGGCAGTGTCACCATCTCTTTTGTTATGATTTCCAAAATAGGGCCTCTCTGAAATACCATTGTCCCGCAGCCAGGGTTGGCCCCTCGAGCTCATTGGCCAACCACCCTGCGCAGTCAGAATTCCTGTTCTGGGACCGTACGTCAGTCGTCATGGATCCAAATGCATTCACCAACGACGTCGTCCTAGTGGGAAAATTGTGCGGCCAGTTGGTCAGACCCACGAACCCATGTTTGCCCAAATCGCAGCAAGGCTAGTTGTCAGTCCTGGGTGATCTACTCGCGTGACTCTTGCGGCTCGCCACAAGACCCGCGCAAGTTTCTGACAAGCCGCACGGAAACACCCGTCGAGTTGGATCCGGTGGGTTGCAGAATGGAACATATGACGTACATGTGGAGCAATTGTGACGAGTGAGCGGCCGGCGGTCTACATGCCACCCTAAATATGAGTTGGCACAGTCACACTGGTACGCCCCTGGGTCAATAACCAAGCGTACTGTCAGGAATAAGTGGCAAACGTGTTTGCGGTTTGTCGGAATGACGGACGCAACGCAAATTATTCATCGCCTTATCAATACCTATTTGAAAGCACTGCAGGAGCACCGCGCTAGTTAAGCGACGGATTGATGACATGTCAGTGTTCGGGTTGGACCGATGCCGCATTGACTGTGTGGCCAACGCCGTACGCACCTGCTGTAGAGTGGAGGTGGTCATAAGATCCGGCGTCTGGAGAGGTACCACCTCGCTATTACCTATAATATGGTCAATCAGCGCAGTGAGGGCCGCTCAATCGGCGAGCAGGATACGGCGGAGAACATGCGGAAACGGGGTTGCACGAGCTCGCGGGAGACAAGGGAGATGCCGTGAGCAACAAAAACATCCGGACACTGCCTGGAAAAGGGAAGGGAATTACCAGAAATGAAAAGCGCTGAATCACGTTCCGATATAGAATCAACGACGTTGTTTGTCAATGCTTATCCATGTGCCGTAAGCCTACACAACAACGAAAGAGCCTTTAAACACGACCCCTTCTGTCCTCCCCACCATGTCCCTCCTCATTCACAACCCCCACCCGTCCCTCCTCTCATACAAGCGTCAGCGTCGCACCGCGACCGCCGTCCTCGCTGGCGACTTCGACATTCGCCCCGCTAGAGACGTCCTCACAAGCCTCCTCAATGGCGTCGCTCCCTATAAAGAGGTCGAAAAGGACGAGGGCTTCCGCAGGTCCAAGAAGCGCGACAGGGAGAAGAAGAAAAAGCCTCTCCCAAAGCCTCTCGACAAGACGTCTCCCGCAGAACTCATCATCAGATCCACCCCTGCTCTCCCTATCCAACCACCGCCCACCCAGTCCATCAGTGCCCCTCCCATACAGCCCTCTTCCTTTTGGCGCGCGCGCGGACCTAGCCATCGCCCCACAATACACATCGCCACGATGCAGCGATCGGTCTCTGTCACACCTCCCCCTATGGCCTCCTCTCCGCGCTCTACCCCTGGCCCGTCCGACTGGTCTTCGACGTCCCGAACCTCCTCGAAGCGTCCCCGCACGCCAGACGATGACGCGCAGTCCACAAACCCCATAGTCGTCACCTCGCCTCCGCCAGGACCATCCCAGAGGAAGAAGAGAGTCGCTGTCAGAAAGGGGTGGAAAGGCTGGGTCGAGGGCTCTCCGCCTCCATCCGAAAAGTTGATCAACTTGGATGCTGTACCCATACTGCAAGAACGACGCACACGCAGCGGCAAAAGCTTTGATGCCATCGGCGTCGGCAAGGACAGCTGGGTGTAGACCTATACGTATTTCTATCCCTCGGATCGTTCGGTAGAAAATACTCGTTCATCCCCAGGTAGCCTTGGATCCCTATACGAATGCTCGCAACGACCCCCGTCTCGCCACACGTCACTCGCCCATGGCTGATTGAGCAAAAATGTTTTACCACCCGCCTCGCTGTCTAGCTGTCCCACTTCCTGTACAACATACACTGCGCCTCGGATCCCCCCCTCCCGCCATACTCACACCTATCTTATGCGTCGCTTCGTTTTGATTTGGCCTCGTATGTTTTTCTTTATTCGTTGTCACTGTACCTGCACTTCTACTTAACACTCTGTTGCTACAAGTATTCCCGGCATCACAATGATATCTCGCCAGGTATAGACAATACACCGCTGTTTTCTATTGGAATACCATGTTCCCCTTTTGTTTCCGGTTCCACCCATGTAGTGTAGATTGGCTAGTCCCATCGAGCGCTCATAAAGACCGTCTGCTGATTGCTGTGTAGCCTAATATCGGTCGAATAACGCTAGAACATGATGTCGTGTTGCTCGCTTCAGCCTGATCACAAATGGGCCGTCTTGGCGCAGTCAAGCATTGACATCCCGGAACTTGCCGGAACTCCACATTTAAGGCACTCTGCGCTATTTTATTTTGCATCACAATGCTGTCCGCCATTCCTTTTCCTGCCCTCCCATCTCCGCCATCATGGTTCCCCGGTCACATGAACCGGTTCACAAAACAGCTCCCTGCCCTCTTGTCGCGCACGGACGTCGTCCTCGAGCTCAGAGACGCCCGCCTCCCCCTCACCAGCATCAACCCCAACCTCGAGCGTGAGTCCAAATTGCCTCCTTGGTCATCTCTCCATCGGCCGTTATCTTTGTCGGACATTTTCATGTCAGCCTCTCACGCCGTTTCATCCATCATCGGTTAGCTCACTCCGGATGGCCACATGATGATGTCGAAGCCTTGGAACCCGAACCCGAGTCATCTTTTCATAGAAACCACCCCAGATCTTTTTCTTTTGGGGGACAGCGATAGTCACTGACCTCACTCACCGTTCTTGCTGCACAGGCGCGATAAGAAAATGGAGAGCGGAACGTGGTCGGAACGCTTCCGTGATAACGCCCACATCCCCTGTGACAGTGCCGGGCTATGGGGGAAGGATATGCGAGCGGATCGTCGTACTCAACAAGCACGACTTGGTGGCACAGTGGGGCGTCGAGGTGCGTCGTCGTTGCTTCCGCGGTTCTTTTTCTCCCCGCGCTCAATAGAGTGAAAGCCGTTTCGCAGGGCCATGGCAGCGCGTTTTCCGGATCAGATTGTCCATTTTGCGTCGTGCAATAAACCCCGGGACATTAAGACGCTGAACGAGTTGCTCGTAAGTAGGTTGCCTTTTCCGTGTAGGCATTGTCGTTTTCGAAACGATTGCCTCCCACGTCTAGATATCGCCAAGACGAACCCACATGCGACAGAGATGAACGTGCTTGTCGTGGGCATGCCCAACGTTGGCAAATCCACCTTGCTCAACGCACTTCGGAGTTTTGGAATCGCAGGTCGTACGTCATGTCATCCCTGTCCTTTTTCTACGTACAGCCTGTCGTTTTTTTTTGTCGACTGAATACTTGTTCGCAGGCACCGCCAAGGCCTTGCAGACGTCTGCCCAGCCTGGCCATACGCGCACACTATCTACCCGTTTGAAGATATCCCAAGACCCGCTGATTTATTCCTACGACTCTCCCGGAGTGATGCTTCCTTTTCTTGGCAGAGGGGAACAAGGCGCCGAACGGGGCGTCAAACTTGCGTTAATTGGTAAGCAATAAGGGCTACAGAAAAAAAACGTTGAGACAGACGGTAATCCCGTGAAAATAAAATAAAATATGATATAGCCGGTATCAAGGAGAGCTTGTACGACGTCGAAGCGCTCGTCAATTATTTACTGTACAGGTTGAACGTTTTGAATCCCGTGTGTAAGTCGTCTGCCTTATCGTACTTGGTCTGTTTCACGCCTTTCTTTCTCTATACTCAGCTCCGGCGTACCTTCAAGTCTTGCCAAACGGCACAGAGTCGACGACGGACGTGTACGTCTTTCTCGAACAGCTGGCCGCGCGTCTCGGGATGCGCGTCCGGGGTGGAGACTTGGACATGACGCGCGCTGCAAAATGGTTCGTTGAGTGGTGGCGGCGCCAGGGGAGCTTGATCTCTGCCTCGGCACCACGATCGCTGTTGGTCAGGCGGCCGAGCCTGGACGCAGATGCGGCTGGGTTCGAGTCTGGATCGGGACGGATGTGTACCCACCGGGGGTGGGGATTTGATTTCGAGTGGACTGTCGAGGTCGGCGAACAGAGCGGGAGCGATGGGAAGGTGGAGGAAAAGATGGGTGCATGTATCGATGCGTATATGCAGATGGCGGCGGTGCAGGAAGAGGCGGGCGGTGATATGAGCCAGACACAGGAGAGGAAGCGGGCGTGGGAGGACAAGTTGGCGCGGAGGGCTGCAAGGGGGAAGGGGAGGGTGGCGCACAGGAGTGGGTGAGCGCGAGGATCGCGTCAGGTACAGGGTAGGTCGCACGGGAATATTTTTTTCTCGACTCGGTGGCGCATAGCCTCGCCTGTCACACTGGATTCATGGTGGACTTAGACTGGGGGATTGATATCCCGATACCTGTGGTGCTGCGAGTCTGCTGTGTTCAGTTTTTGGGAGCGAACACGCACAGCAGGTAGGCTTTTTCCCCCAATTGTCGGACGATTCGCACGTTGCTCCGACTGCTGATGCAGTAACAGATGAGATCTGATTCTGATTGTTGCTTGGCACCTACCTTGTGGACAAGTCTTACGGGACATCTCCATGTTGTCCTCCGATCAGTTTCCATGGCGTGGAGCTTTTTGAATTGCCTGGTAACTCGGGCGGATGCTTTCATCTTTATCGCCTGTGCAAGGTCGCGTTCGGCGGATCCGTCTTTTGTCGTTGAATTCTTGCATGCCGACGGGTACGGTATGGTGCGGTGCGTACGTTGTACTGAGCCGGGGTCCGTGTACGAGAATCCCATCGCTCGCAGTAAAGCGTTGACAACTCGACTGGTCATGTCGCGCTGGGCGAGGACGTTTTATCTTTTGCAGACCGTCGATGCGTTGTGCGCACGGAGGGAAAATCCGACTCCGTACCTCTCGTCCTTGTTTGCAGGCATGGTTCCAATTATTCTTTCTCGTCGGTGCTGCCGGTACCGGTTCACGTTGCCCGAGTTGCCCTCCCCTCGGGCTGGACGCCCGGGACCTACGCGCATAACCTGAGCATGGGGTGTCTGGAACTGTCTGACTGATTTCCTTACTTTCACATTCCTTGATCAGGATCATGGGTGTTTTCAGTCATTCCGAGTCATCCGTTACCCGACTCTGGGGTAACCATCTTTAAAATTCGCTGTGTTCAGAGGCCGTTTGGGTTCTCAACGTGATCGGCTCGACTCGGAACTTGCGCTGGCCGAGCGGGCCAAGCTGGTAACCAGGCATGGCAGCTTTTCTTGTATCGCAACAGTCGGTTTAAAAAATGCCTGTGCATTGAAAAGGCCCAATATCATGTTTTTATTTCAAGACCGTTGGCCGTGAAACAAAAGGAAGAAACAAAAGAAACAGAACGGAACGGGCTTCAAACCCAGGTCTCATCTCCAACGTCTTTCGTGCCCATTATTTTGTGTCTGCATCTGCAAAGCCTTCCTCACCCGCGCTTCTGACGTGACACGTCAACCGTACCTCCAGAGACAACCGAGACTTGTTCCCAGAGTCCCTTGTCATTGCGCTTCAAAGTACGCACGGCTGCAACATAGAACGTGCCACACAACGCGAGACCAAACACTTGGATCTCTGTTACAAAGGATGTTGCTCTGTCGCGATAGCGATATTTTTCAAGTTGCTCTAGCGCTTGATTCTCGGCAGTGTCCATGTCCTTCTTGGTGCATTCTGGTTGATTGTTTCCGTTCCCCTGGAACGTGCGGGCAATCGAATGTATCTCCCAAAGGAGTCCCAGAGGTCGTTGTGATTCTAAAGAGCGCGCTACAATGGCAGGACCATGGCTCGTAGAGCCATGGTATGAGGTCTGTGTGCGAAGAGGGACGCTCGGGCTGTCAGTTCCACACATCTGTCCGTCGGTCGCTCCTCTCCGCATGGGGAACGCCCATGTACAGTGCAGATGGAGGTGGATAAGGGAGGCGGGTTGGGTAGGCGGTTTCGAGCCGGCAAAAGCTCTCGTCAGGGGGCTACCGCTACCCCTACCGCTGCCCTTCCGAGACCGTTTAGGGTACCAGCTTCCGATCTTAAGCCCTATCGAGGGAGTTGGCCAATCCACGTAGTGGCCCGCGTAGGCGGGGGCGCGACCCCGGATAGATCGGTTGCGATTGTGGGTAGAACGAGTGGGGAGGAGGGAGGCTTCCTGCCTGTGCGGTCCCACAGGTCGCTCTGGCGTCTGGGATCCTTTCGGATTCCCACACGCACTTTCTCGCTGCCATGCGGTCCCCACGATGGAACCCTTCCATCGTGGGATCGCTCTTCGCCATCCGTAAAGGATTCGATGAAGCGACACAGATCCCAGATTGTCCATTGGTAGGCACCCTGTTCCATCCTGACATCATACTCTCTGGGAATAGTGTGAAAAAAAAAATGAAACACCGTGTTTGGTGAACCTTCTCCTTGTGAGGCGATATGCAAAATTGTAAGAATGCAGTGAGCTAGTTGGCATCTCCGTTAAGAATAGTGTTGCACACGTCGGAGAGGTCCGTTCTCAGGGCGCCGCCGGAGATGAGGTGGTCCGAGTCCATCACCCATTCGCGCCACTGCGAGACGACCTCCTGATTTGGGATCCAAAAGATAAGCACGAATGAAAAAGAAGAATAAATGTTCAGATGCATGCCAGGAACGGCTCCCTAAAGCTCTCGATGCTCAGATAACCTGTATAAAAAAACAGACCCCAAAGACCAGAATCGGAAATGGTGTCGAGGCTGGTGACTGGTCGTAAGCCAACCAGGCGACAGAGAAAAGGGGGTTACACACCTTGAGTAGTCAGTATGCTCATCCATCACCGATTTCAGCGCAAGTTTGGCATGCAACTCTTCACTAGCATGCCAAAGGCTTCTCGATAATGGAGTGAATATAGTTCGTCAAGTTGAAGTCTTGGACCGCCTGATCGCTTCATTTATCTTACCACTTTCAACCCAATGGTCTGAAATCATGCTGTTTTTCTAATGCTTCGATAACCGATAAAGGGTTATACGGCTTGAAAAGTCCAGAGTCGCATCTTGCTACATAACCACTGTAATGCTCTTGAAGCGACTTGAGACTAAACTAAAGAAAGGCTGTGAATAAATAAGAGACATGCGAACGGACAATCTTGATTGTGGGGTTCATCAGAGGATCTCAACTTCCTTTTCAGTAAACAGGAAAACCTTTGCGTAACGATCGTCTTTAGCGTGGATTGGAAAAGTCCGAGGAAAAATATTTTCACATACATTGACGACTCTGATTTTCATTATGCTTGCATACACCGCGTCACTGTTCTATCAAAATATGTCAATCGACAAACCTTCAGCGCTGAGCCATCGAAGGCAACTACAAAGATAGGTCACTTTGGGAGTCCCGCATCACAAGCAGAAAAAAACACGCAGCGGCCGAGTGAAAGGGGTAGTTTCCATGATATGCAGTGAGGGAAGTCGACGGCAGAGTTCCCAGGGGAAAGAGTACTAGGGATGGAACAGTGCAGCGTCTGAGAAGGTGTCAAGACAGGCGAGAAAACGTGCAATCTCGGAGATACTAAAGCAGCGTCGTGGACTCGTCTATAAGGCGAAACGTCAGTGTCACAGACTCACCACTCGACATGGAAAGCACAGATGAGCACGGCATAGATTGTGCGCCGTTTCTTTTGCACTCAAGCTTGGGGGGCAAACCTTTTGCGGGTGAAAGGCAACAGTGGAAGTAGTGATCATGATTGGATACTGTCGAATTGCGATGGACGGCGTGCCTTATACTACACCGTAGTGATGAATGTATTGGGAAAGTCCATCTCGCTAGGATGGAGTGCATCTCGTACGAACACGACCGTGGCGCACAGAAGCGAAACATGGAATGGCGTCTTCAAGTTCTTCTCCTTGCTTTCAAGACGAGGGGGAAGAAACCGTGTATGTACCGCTAAGCGTCGCTTCAAGCTTGTTCGAAGATACCAACCACGGATGGGCCAGTACTATTAATACCTTCCACACACTACTAGTACTCTCCTTCCGCCTCAGGCCCTCATGCGTCCCTTCAGACTATTCAGAACCTCAAAACTGCGCATTCCTCCAGTGTGGCTCACTGGTACTAGCTGGACTTCCAAATAGCTATGATCCGTCCCTCCACACCTGGTCCATAAGCTCTGCGGGCAACCTGCAACGAGCTGAACCATGTGATGCACTGCCAGGCTTCGTAGAACTCGATGAATAGATGTGTTATTCTCAACGTTCTTCTGTGAATGCTATCACAGCCCCATTTGCTGTGGGTACCGTAAGTGGCATGCCCTACTACCAGGTGCTTAAAAGCGAGACCTTAGGTATGTCCCCCATATTGCGACTGGCGCATCCTCGGCTCACAAGGGACATGAACCGCAAAAACCCTAGCATGAAACACCTCTCTAAAAAGCCAAGGATGTCTGTACCGCCGTCTTCCTCGGGGCTTGCAAAGCACGCAGATGAGAACGAAGAAATAGTCATTACAAGTACGAAATATATTCCTTGATACCATCTGAAATGGTGATTAATGACAAGGTAGGTATCCGGGGAACGGATCTCGCCCTTGGCCTTAGACGGATTCCCGCTGGCTTTTTTGCTGTAGTGCATCACAGTGACCTTGAGTGGAGGACCCAAAACAAACCCGTCTCAGTGAACAACGATGTCATCCAATGACATAACCCCATCCCAATGTGAGACGCCCCTTCCTTACCGGTGTAAGTGCTAACAGAATTTGCAGACCATCTGATCTTTCTGCTACCGTTTCTCTCGCGTCTGAACAACCTTGGCAACTCCTTCATCACTCGTTTCCAGCGCCTCGGAGAGCTGGGTGACCTCAAGGAAGCGATTTCGAGGCAACGGGATGCTGTTGGTTTTACCACCATGTCAGACCTGGGTATCTGAACGGCCTCAGTAGCTCCTTCATCATTCGTTTCCAGCGCCTTGGAGAGCTGGGTGACCTGGAGGAAGCAGTTTTGAGGCTTCGGGATGCTGTTGGCCTTACCCCAATGACAACCCTGACAACCCTTTGTATCTGAACAACCTCAGTGGCTCCCTCATGACTCGTTTCGAGCACCTTGGAGAGATCAGTGACCTCAAGGAAGGGATTTCGAGGTTTGGGGATGCTATTGGCCTTGGCTACCCTGACAAGCCTGCACGCCTGGACAACCTCAGCCACTCCTTCATGACTCGTTTCCTGCGCCTTAGAGAGAGCGCTGACCTCGAGCAAGTACTTGTACTATCCTATAGCACTGCTTGCTCCTCTGTAGGTCCTGCTTCTGTTCGATTTCAGGCATCATGCACATGGATTCTCTGTGCTCGTCTTTTGTCCCATCACTCTCTCCTTGATCCATATTCTTTTGCCATTGGGCTCCTTCCTCAACTCCCATGGATTGGCCACTCCCTTGTATGCCGCTACCGTGAACTTATCCAACACGCTGACGTCGTCCGTGAGGCCGCAGCCGCAGCTCTTGATCCCGGCCACTCAGAAACGGCTGGCGAGTGGCTTGCAAGGATGTTCGATTGTTTGGAGCGAGCTGTTTCAGCTCCGCAACTCTTTCGATGAATTGTCATCTGTTCATCCGGATCACGCCTGCCGACTTCGGGAACTGTCTGCAGCATTAGAGCATCTGGCAGTACACATGAAAAATTATCATCCTAGCAATTGGAGGATCGCGAGCCTTTACAACAAGAAGCTGACAGACATCGTAAGCTCGTAATCGATTGAGATTACCTGGTTTTGAGCGGTTCCTCCTCCATAAAGATTTCTCTCAACTCCGCACTGCCGCACATTCTGGACTGGTCATCATCCTCAACGCTGCAGAGTCTCGTTGTGATGCACTCATCGTACTCGCCGAAGTGGATCATGTTATCCATGTACCACTGCCTAATTCCGCTCTTGAGCGATGTAAGCAACTTCACGCTTCCTTGGGCAGATTCGTTCGTGAAGCTTGTGGCAAACCCTGTGATGATAGGGGTGGGCATCCGTTATTGCAGGATCCCATTGGATGTGAGTCCGTCCTATCCGCCGTGTGGAAAAGTGTTGTCAAACCAATGCTGGATCCCCTAGCTTTCTCAGTATACGACCTTCTTCCTTGGCCTCGGCGCCGGCTTGTTTGCTAATCTCTCTGAATAGATCCCTGGGGACCACCCATCGCACATTTTTTGGTGTCCAACTGGACCCTTCATATTTCTTCCCATCCATACAGCTGGTTTTTATCATCCTCAGTTTTCACAAGGTCTTCGACTTTGTCGTTTCATCGTATGTTCCCACTCTCAGCATCCTCGCATCCTTATCCAAATCTTCATGGTGTGCCCATCAAGTTGGAACACATCAGGACGATAACCAAAATTCACCGTCGGCTCGAGTAACCCCCAGAGTCTTCCGTGGGCACGGTCGAGGAGGTCCTTACCCTCATGAAGGAGTCAGACTGGGTCCACTTTGCCTGCCATGGAGTCCAAGATACTACAGATCTGACGAATAGTGGACTCTGCCTCGCTAATGAGCGCCGTCTGCGAGTATCTGACGGTATCGCATTGTTGCGATCCTGTGGTGGGCTTGCCTTTCTCTCCGCGTGCCAGATAGTAAATGGCGATGAGGACCTATCCGATGAAGCCATCCACATAGCAGCGGGAATGTTGTTTGCGGGATACGGAGGGGTGATTGGTACGACTCGGATGTGGTCAATCAGCGACAAGCTTGCGCCTGATCTGGCAAAGGACTTTTACGAGCGACTATTTCAAATAGGCACAAGACCGGATTATCAGGATGCTGCACGGCTTCGAGACAACAAGGAATCGCTTGAACATTGGCTGCCGTTCATTCATGTGGGCCTGTGAATGTTCAAGTGATGTGAATATTCCATACACTATGTAACTTCCTTAGGATATCGACGCGCTGACAGTGAGAACAAATAATTATTTCAACGTTGCTGGTGTTATCTGCTGCCTAAGCACTTCAGTTTTCTCCGCCCCGTACCCTTTCTTAAGGTTGATAATCATGCTGAGCATCATAAGAACGAGGTATCCACTTAGTAAGACTCGGATGAATGCGTGCGTCAGTCCTAATCCATTCACAATCCCACATCATGCCACTGAAGTCGACTGACCGGCTCACATGAGCGAGGTCTTCAACCACGCTCCACAAGATAGACGGCAGGATTGACGTGCTAGACTGGGGAGATATTTCAAACTGTTGTTGTACAAGATCACTGGAAAGTAGTATTTTGCCTTGGACCAGCTCACACCTTTACGTGTGAAAGACATTGGGCACGTACAATGCTGACCAGGAATAGTGTTAATCCTATGGAATGAGATGGTTTTTGTTCGTCACGCATCGCAGCCGCAAAGGATGCGAAGCAAATGGGGCAACTTACTACGAGAACCGCAGACTTTGCTGGCACAACGCGCTACAATAGAGTGGCAGCGTCAATATGCCTGTACCGTAGACACAACGACTTTGCCACATCTACAGTAGCCGTGTTCATGGTGAAGGCAGTCGGCCTGAAATCGAGGATGTGGCGGAAAGTAGGAAGCATCTGATCCGAGTCCATATATGTGCTTGGTAGCCCGGCGTGTATAATAGGGACTCGAACAGACTTCAAAAAGTAGTTGCGACTCTTCCCTGGGACCGAAACCGCGCGGAATGTATATGGACTGTGCCATGAGTAGGACCAGTCACTTCAACGGTGATGCCACACTGTCAGGGAGACGACCGCGAGAGACTGGGTTGAACAAGGTGGGGTTCTCCAGACTGGGCGGCTGATTGAAGCAGTCTAGGCTGGAATTGGCGGTGAATGTGATTTCTAGGTACCAGCAGGGACGCAAGAATGAACGAGGGCAATTGTGAGGGTGGATTTCCTATGAAAGACTCGAGAACATACCCGGCCCGAGCAGAGACACACTCACCGGTCAGATTTCGAATTTCAACTGTCTACATGGACTCAACATTCATTACCCGTCCTCGACGGCGTAGTACATGTCTGTGGGTATCCTGTCAGTGTCTAATTGTAAATCAATAATTTCTTGGTCTCTCGTGCAGCCGATCGTGCGTTCTCGAGTTAGCCACTGTGTTAAATCGATGCATACCTTGAACAAGTTACAGTGCACCGTTGGCCATTTTAAACATGTCATACATACCCAAGTTGGTGTATTTGTGGCCGAGAAACACGTCCTGCCAGTGCCAACCTTCTTGTCCTCTTCAAATGGGATGCCAAATGAATTGGCTACTACAGGCTCGACGATCTTGCCGTTGAGCAGGACGCCGATGTCCCGTTTGGGGGAGTTGCGGGATACCGACCGTGCATGGGTCTGGCAGGGATAAAAGCAGGAGCGGGTGTAATGGGATTGTGCATCGTGTGTTGGATATATGACCTACAGTACTGTACTGTATACGGCTACTCACCGACAGCAGTGGTGTCAGCTGCTTTGTTTTGACTTGACTTTGTAGCCTTACTACTATAGCGGCATTGATAATGTCTAGTATCATGATCACAACGTCCTTAGATCCACCATTTTCCTTCCTCTTTCCCTCTCAATCGCGCTCTTATTCCTCAAACCACTTCCCTTGTCCAACCGTCTCATACCACCGCCTACCCCATCACCCATACCCAACGGGGCGTGACCAGCCTGAAGCATCCTAAACAGCCCCTTGATGACCATGAGTGGATTCCTGCTCCCCCATACTTTTGCGCTAGCATCCTTGATACCCGCTGCCTTGAGCACCTGATGTATGTTTGGATTACACCTCAACCCAAACCCAACAGGCCGCGGCCGCAGAATGATCTTGGTACCCCCAAACTTGCCCTCAGTCTCCGTCCAAAATGTGCGCTTCTCGAACCGCTCGACATAGTCCACCGACCGGAGCGCCTTTGCAAGCGCCTTTTCGCGTGCCACGGCTGCTTCCTCATCCTTGCCTTCGCCATACCCAACGAGACCGTTGCCATCGCCGACTACGACGAGGGAGTACATCGAGTGTATTTTGCCCTTGCCGGTTTGCTGTGTGACGCGGCGCATGAGGAGCGGGTAGATGTGCAGCTTGGAGACCTGTCGGGGCGTGAGGGGACACTCGCTCGTCGTATCGCGGACATCGCCCATCGCCTCGTCGTCATCCTCGAGCTCTTCGAGCTCCTCAGCTTGCTCGTCCCGGATACCCTCGTCGTCCTCGAACGCGTCCCTGGAATCCAGGGCAGAGGTGTCATAAAAATTTCCGGTGATCATGGAGGGGTCGTTGCGAATGATGACGCGGTTGGCAAACGGGGCGCGGTTGGTGGGAGAAAAGTCTGCGACGGAGTGTTCGTCGAGGAGTTTGTCGTACTGCATGAGGTCAGGGATGAACCCATCTTGGGGGACGTTTGCGAGAGGTATGCCGAGCGCAGGAGCGGGATTCGACGCGTGGTCGACCTGAGCGGTCTTGGGGGGCTTTCCCGAGGGTGAAGGGGTTGAGTAGGGTCTCAGAACATGGCTGTGGACACGTATCCATGAGTGTGTCGGTCTTTTCAGTGCACATAAACGGAACGTGTTCATGACCGTCTTTGAAAGAGACTAGCAAGTAGTAAATTTCCGAGTATACGGCTTTGTTTGTGTATGGTTTCCTAGTTTGGAAGCAACAGCGAGGATCATTATAAACCTGGCCCATGGGCGTTTACCTATCCAAGGACAAAGTTTCTAGTGAATGGTGCAAAGCCAGAGCCAGAGGATACGAAGAAAGGTTGAAAGTACTGCCAGTGTAAATGGAACAAATTAAAACCGACACGCTGCTCGCGGGGAGAATTTCCAATCAAATAACGTCGCTGTTGGGTTAAAGGCTATCACGCATATTTACAACGTCAAGCTACTTTGCAACAAGTTGCAGAAAGAGTCAGGGCGACACGGTTGTGCTAGCCAAACGATTGAATGAGACGGGCCCCGAGGAAAGATGATGGACACACGGCGACCATACTCATGTTAATTTATCTCACGAGATCAAGATATCATGTCGGAACATATTGTGCGGATAACTGATTTCGGGAAGGACCCAACGGCGTATCAGTACTCAGTCCTAAACCACTGGCAACAAGGCACATGTTCGTCTGGCCCGATCATCGTTGGTTTTCTCTAACAGACCCTGAAACTCGACCTTGAATTTCAACGTATCCATCGGGTGAACTACACCCACCATCTACCACGTACCATTATAGTCGACATCTAGATCCATCAACATCCAGACTGGGGACATTAATTTTCTAGGCGCAGTCAAATCCGCACAAGGATCGAACATTGCTACCGACACCCATGTCGTTGGTCATGCGCCAGTATGATGCGACATCGTGGATCGGGCTTTATATTGCTGGGCTATAGCTAGCGACCCCACTAAGTCCACTTGTAGGCTCGGACAGTTGGCCTGATGATCCTCTTGGTGCATGCTATGGATAGTCGTCTAATGGGTTCCTTGGATCTCGTGTATCATACCTGCCTACAGCTCAACACGAGCAGCTGGATCAGCAGTCGCAGTCGATGCTGAAATGATGCTTGACGACACCATAGATTCCCCAACATACGAGCCATCTTCCGTGTAGCTTGACGGTGTGGCAGTAGCCGCCAAAACGGAAGCGAGCGTCGATGGAATAGCTGTCGCCGTGACTGCGATGCTCGTCAACGAGATCCCCCTATCCACTACGACCTCCTTCGACATTTCACCTGTGGCTTGCCCGCGAGTGCCGTCGATACCGGGTATGAACTTCGTCCACCAAAACGCAATCCTGAGTCCTCTGTCCAGTATCCGCTGCTTCAACACAAACAACACCACGAGTCCGAAGAAGATGAGGGCTGAGATGATGAGTACGCGATCAAGCCAGTCTGTTTGTTCGAGCGCCGTCACTAGCTGCTTTGAGGTGCCCATGAGGAGGTTGAGTATATCGTGAGCCTGCGATGCAGACTGGAGATTGGTCGTAGAGGATTCTGCCGTGGTGTTGGTCCATGCCTGAGAGGGAAAACAATTCACGAACCTAGGAGTTGAGTAGAGAGAACGCTCTGTTCGAGTTCTTTCTGCATGAGACCCATCGTCCGCTGTAGAGCTTCGGTGACATTGTTGTTGGCCTTCATGAGCACATCTTCTCTGAAATACAATCCGGTCCTAAGCCAGATATCCTATTACGAAACGTGAAAGATACGAACGTGACCTTTTCATTGGAAGGTGTCACTGGTTCGCGAACTGAGGGTGAGCGAAGAAGCTCTTCGCGTTGCGAGCGACTCTGCGCGTCTATTGCACGCTTCGAGGCGAGCACGGCTACTCGGGAGTCTTTGCGTAGCCTATAACGGGTGAGTCAAGGGAATAGAATAGTGGATGGTGACACACCCGTCAAGCACTTTGAGATGTTCGTCCGCCTTTGCTCTGAGCGCCGTATGTGCCTTGTGGTTCCGCTGGTCATCTACGAGGACATCCACTTCCTGCGAACGCCACACCACCAAACGCCGACAGTGCCCGGTTGTCACATTTTTGTCGTGGACCTAGAATGCGAACCACTTACTTCGACTTGCTTAGCTAGCTGTTCAATGTCCTCTCTGACTTCGACGGCCCATGCTTGTTGTGTGGTAAGTGGTCCTGTACATGCTCGAAGGCGCGGAATCTGAAACGTTGAAAGGTCATTTTCACGCCGTTCGATTGCTTCGAGAAGAGCTTGCGCATCGGCGTCGAAAGTGGTGGGGATTGGAGCCATGCCAGTTGGAGGAAGTCAAGGTCAAACTCCGAGTCAAAGGTGTGCACGTTGTCGGCGTGAGTCGCGCCTCGCAACTTGAGGTGGTACCACACTCAGCGAGTTCAAGTCGCTACAGCCACTGTACGTCGCCGTCGTCTGAATCCCCTGGTGTGTTCAAGGCTGCTAGCGGGAGACGACCTGTTGCGCTTCGGCCTCTGTCGAGCTGAAACACTTATTCTCATCTAAAGCTTTCACCGGACCTTGCTATTGCCATCAAGAGAGGAACGCCGTGATCCTCCATTCTTGCGCTGACTATATGATGATGACGCGCTCGGGGGTAGAAAAACTCTCGCAGACTTCCTCCATTCATGCGCTGACTGTACGATGATGACGCACTCGGGGGTAGAAAAACTCTCGTATAGTCTCGCAAATTCCACCAGTGCTTGTGTTCCCTCATCTCCACTTGGTGATGTGGACTGTAACGATTTCTAGTTTGGCGCTCGTCTGTGTTGTGGTCCTTGACATCGCACGCCGATATCTCAAGAATACAAGACCTTGGTATCCGTTACCTCCCGGTCCACAGGGGCTACCGATAATAGGGAACGTCACCGCAATCAACTCAGGTGCCCCGTGGTTGACGTATGCTGAATGGGCGAAAAAATATGGTAGTTGCAATGCTGGCCTTACTTGCGTTGTCTGCTCAAGTCGGTGATTCTAGGAAACATCATGCACTTCCGATCCCTGGGAAGAGACATCATCGTCATAAATTCGGAGGCGGTCGCAAAGGACCTGCTCGAGAATCGTTCCAGGAACTATTCCGACCGTCCTTACTTCATCACCAGAGACCTGCAAGTCCCCTTTCGATGTCACATCGTCTGGCCTATCGACTAATGCGATCTTCGATTGTAGGTGTGGAAGGGACTTCAGCACCATCTTTATGGAATACGGCGACGGATGGCGTCTGCATAGGCGATTTTTCCACCAGACATTTCGGCGCGAGGCGGTTTGTAGGTTCATGCCCCTCCAACGTCGCAAAGTATGTCAGCTATTGCAAAGGCTCTTGGATAGTCCAGACCAATTCCCCGATCACATATTAGAGTATGTCCTCCACGCCAACCTGCTTGAAACAATGTTGATAGCTAATTACCGTTCCATGTAGGTATACAGGATCAGTCATCCTAAGCAGCGTGTATGATTATGACGCAAAGTCCCGGAAAGACGAACTCTTTGATATCATTTTGGAAACGCTCAAAGTCACTGCACGTGCTCTGCGCCCTGATGTCTCGATCCTCCTCGGCGCCTTTCCAGCAAGTGAGTAAAATTACACTTTATCCCCATCTTGTGTCTGGACTTTGGAGCGTGTCTAGTCTTAAAGCTTCCATATTGGCTTCCTGGCATGTCGTTCACACAGGAAATGGCGATTGCCAAGGCACACTCGAAGTTATACGTTGAAAAGCCGTTCAAGCATTCTTTACAGAGTCTGGTAAGGGAAATTTTGAGGGGTTCGAGACACAAATTCATCGTCGTTGAAGTCTGCTGGCAATTGTGCTCCATCAATGGTATCCGATGCATTCCGAACCACAGAAAAGAAAGGCACCATAGCAGACGCCGCATGGATGAAGGATCTCTCGAACGCGGCTGCAACTGGCTTCCTAGGTAAATAGCATGGATTTCTAATCTTGTCTTGTCTTACTCGGGTTCTCAGCTGGGTCAGAGACGGTAAGTGACGAAATAGACTTTTGCAAGTCCTTTCCCTGTTGCTCACAACGCAGAGGATAGTCAAATTCTGTCATTTTGTTGTTCTTGTTGTTGATGGCTGTGACCCCTGAGGTCCAGAAGAAGGCTCAGGCACAAATTGACGCTGTGGTAGGTAGAAGCAGGCTGCCGACGATGGAAGATCGACCATTGCTGCCCTATGTCGACGCTATTCTTCGAGAGACGCTCAGGTACTGTCCCGTGGTCCCTTTGGGTAAGTGCTACCCACACGCACTGATTCTTTGGCTGATTTATTATCTTTCAGCAGTTCCACACGCTGTTGTTGACGATGACATTTATGCCGGATTTCACATCCCGAAAGGTGGGTGAAACTCCACCGAATTTCTATACATTTATACGTATTCGCAGGAGCTATCATCGTGTCTAACCTTTGGTCAGCCGTTTTCGACCCCCCTCTGCTATCCGACCAACGTTGAACAGTTCCCGTTCTCACTTTGCTAGGTCAATGAGCCACAATGAATCCAAATACCCCAACCCCCACAAATTTATCCCAGAACGCTTTCTCAACGGCGACGGCACACTCAATTCCGATGACGTCAAACACATTACGTTCGGATTCGGCCGGCGCATCTGCGCTGGGAGGTACTTTGCGGACATGTCCATGTGGTCTGTGATCGTCAAGATATTGGCCGTGTTCACGATCGAGAAGGCCAAGGACAAGAATGGGGTGGAAATTCCCATAGAGCGCAGATTCTCCAACGGCG
The DNA here is from genome assembly GCA_003316335.1 of Hemileccinum impolitum. Taxonomy (NCBI): domain Eukaryota; kingdom Fungi; phylum Basidiomycota; class Agaricomycetes; order Boletales; family Boletaceae; genus Hemileccinum; species Hemileccinum impolitum. Next base: position 29,217 of record QFEQ01000201.1, read on the forward strand.
TTGCCATGTAAGTAAATGCCCGGGTCGCAACCGTCCTGGATATGTTGCTGATTGTGGTTCCGCTGTACGGTGCAGACATCCACTCCCGTTCCAGTGCAGTATCGTGCCTAGGACACCCGGGATGGATGCAGAGCAATTGGCGCAGCTGATTGAGGCGGTACCCGCCTAGGGTAACCTCTGGTAGGATGTCGAGTTCGGTAAGGCATTTTCGCCACATAGCGTGCAGGATTGATGACCGTCATGACCTTGGTGAAAAGGTAGCCCGATAACATGTTTGCGGTCTCTTGATGAGTACACGATGCGGAAATGTGGCTCTAAGACAGTCTCCGCCAGAAAGTCGAGGCAAGATCATGGTCGCTGTTCCTTGTTCCGGTCGTCTGGATATCTTGTATTTACAGCAGTATGCAAGACTGATTGCACGATGAATCCCAACTACCTTTGCACACCGCCGTAACATTCGTTCCAGATCCCATAACATATGTGTGAATAGCATATCCTTGTTGGTGTCTGAAACTCGGGCTGAACTTGAAATTCCTCGACTTTTCTCCAGATGACGAGCGAGACGGGTCGCCAACCAGCTTGAAACAGGTAAATTTAGTTCAATACTGCTATGAGCTGGCATCATTCGACCCCTGTTTTATGCTTTTCTTTGTCTCGACTGGCGTGTCGCACTGCCATGCGAGACTAGTAGTTGGTCGCATTGATGCTCACCCCAGTCTAGCGCTCGGTTCCTGCCGCATCATCCAACGGTCTTCGTCCAACCTCAGTCATCCTACACTCTTTCAAATCCATGTTCGGCGCGGTGATTCAGATACGTTGATTCTTTGTTTAGATATTTCTTGCAGTTGTGGGAACATGCTGAATGCCTCACCGCCGCAGGCCATACATCTATCACTGGTTCTGATTCTCAGATCAAAATATGGTCATGCTGGCAACCGGAGAGGTCCGCCCTATCAAACCGTTGGTGTCCGTGTACATTGTAGATGACCCCCCGTCGAGCAATGCGAACAGCATTACCATGATGATGATGATGATATTCATCTCGAACAACGATGGACATGGCCCGTAGCGCGCTTCCTTCAGAGGGTCTCGAATTCATCGCCCGTCGTGTCGGAGTGACCCACCTCATGAAAATTGACACACTCATCTGCACCCAATGATACCGAGGGTGGACGCGGGAGAGCCGATACCGTATGTGGATGGGCCCCTCGGACGCCACTGACTTGCTAAGCTCATGTTCTGGGTGTGCCACCGTCCTTGCTCCCTGGCAAGAGTCCGTCCCCAGACTGAACTCCCAGTGTCATTGGTCATCCCCTCGGCGAAACTCTGGCATGATCGCACCGCCAAATCTCCTTGGTCACACGCGCCCTGGCATGTGAGTAAAAAATTCCTCTGCAGCTAATGGTAGCCTCACCACGTTCGCTTACAATTCCCTCCAGAGCGGGAAAAAGAACCCACGGCGAACTTTGTTGGGAAATGCACTCAAGCCAACCAGCTGGGTCGACCGATTCGAACCTTGTTCATTCGTCCGTGACGTGTGTTCAAGCTCAAGCGTCGTTTCTGGGCGGGGCACACGTTCAAACCTTGTTCTCGATGGATGTACCACTGGCAGGTGGGCCGTATGTAAGCACACGCTAGGCTGTTGCGTCATTGCAACCTTATCGCGATAAGCCCGCTTTGATTGATTCGCCGCCTTGTAGGCCATTTCCGAATCTGAATCCAAACCCACATCACATGGTGGTGATAGTGATGGGCCTCCTGACCTCATCGGGCACGCACCCGGTGGCGCTATCAATCGCTGGTGTTGATGACGAGCCACGCCTTGGCCTCACTCACTGCGTCAATAAAGTCCGACTTTAAAATTTTTAGGCTTGAGCCCTGTGGCATTCATAATGATGTCACGTCTTGCTTATCGATTTCAATTGTAATTCGTATCATGTGGAGCCGGGGCTCATTGCGGTTTGGTACCCTAGCCGGCCCAGGGAACATCCACCATCATTTCATCAACGATCGTTTAAACAGCCAGATGACCAACCACACAAACGTTCGAGAACTCGAAGCGTAAAAGACGAGCAGGAGATCAATTTAGTACGAAAAAAAAGTCGCCTCACAAGATACCAAGGTGTAACAGACGACTCCTTCCGAAAAGAAACGAAATTGATCTCGAACCTCGTCCCTCGACAACCACGACGACGACCATCACACACATCAAAACATCCGACCCAGACATGATCCGTCAATCTAAGGCGAGACACCACCTCGGTCCACAATACAGCAAACGGGGGGGAATGGGGAAAATGGGAAGGGAGAGGGGGAGAGGTGGAAAAAAAGAGATACCACATCGACACTAGGAGTGTAAAGTGAGAAAAAAAGAGCCTATAATATATAGGAAGGGGGTTTGGAACACATACACACAATGAGGGGGTGATGGAATAAATGACCAAACGCTGCGACTCCGACGACGGAGAAAGAAATCGAGAAGAAAAAAAAAGGATTGGACTCCCCCTCTGAAAAGGTGACGATGGTGATATCTGGACGACAACGACAAGATCGAGAATGGTGAAACGTGATTCGATTACCGGCGGACTGCAGGTCGGATGTTAAGCCCTCCCCCTCCTTCCCACACACCACACCCTACGACGACCCAGATACTTCATCGGCCAACAGGAGTTCCTCGATATGCTGCTTGATTAGCGTACCCACCCCGCGAGGATGCCTGTGGTTGGGGTGGCGTATTGTTCTGTCTCCCGTTTTGAGTCGGTTGACCCTGCTGAGCCGGTGCTTGCTGGCGTGCCTGCGTTTGGGGCTGAGGTTGTGGCTGAAGTTGCGGCTGAGCAGATGGCTTTTGTGGAGCAGGCGTCGGCTCTTCCGTCGCAGTGGGTGCGACATACAACCCTTTGTCAATAATCTGGGGAATAGGCTGTATCTCCGTCCCAAGCTCTTGCTCGATGCGGTATAGGTTGAATCGGTCCTCATATGTGACAAGGTTGATAGCGAGACCCAAGTGTCCGAAACGACCCGATCGACCGATACGGTGAAGGTACGTTTCCGAATTTTTTGGAAAGTCAAAATTGATGACAACGTTTACGGCTTGGATATCAATGCCTCGCGTGAGCAGGTCCGAACAAACGAGGTTCCTACATACGCCGTTGCGGAAATCGTGGAATACGCGATTACGGTGCGATTGCAGCATCTTCGCGTGTGAATAGAAACAGGAGTAGCCAAGCTCGGTAACTTTCTTGGCCAACAGTTCGACACGATTAGTGGAGTTACAAAAGATGATCGATTGGTTAATTTGAAGCTTTGGGACGATGAACGAGGCGAGCGCATAGAGCATGAAGCGGACGCACCTTGGAAAATAACGTATTTAGGCAATGCACTTTCTGCCGCTCTTCGACGTAAGCGTAATATTGCGTGACACCACGCAGGGTGAGTTCCTCCATGAGGTTTATCTCGTACGGAGACTTCATGTGTTTATCCTACACGCACCGGTAAGAAAACGGTCAGAAGAAAGAGTAGAACGGACACGCCTTGAAATCCTTTACAATAAGCGGGAAGGTAGCACTGAAGAGCATGACCTGACGGTCGATAGGGAGGAAAGAGAGCAATTGCTCCATAACAGGCGTGAATTCGGGGGAAAGAAGTTTGTCTGCTTCGTCCATGACGAAGACAGGACATTCACTGAGATCGGCGACGTTCTTGCCAGCCAAGTCGAGAATACGGCCAGGAGTGCCGACGAGCACATGAACTGCTTCTGACAGACGCATGATGTCGTCTTTGAGGGTAGTACCGCCGGTAGTCACCATGACTTGGATCCCCATGTGTTTTCCGAGGGTTTTACATACTTGGGAGGTTTGGAGAGCAAGTTCACGAGTGGGGACGAGTAGAAGGGCTTGAATCTTGTTCTTATTAATGTCGATTTGCTGAAGGGAGGGTATGACAAAAGCAGCCGTTTTGCCGGTACCGTTCTTTGCACGAGCAAGAATATCACGTTTGGTGAGAGCGATAGGGATAGCTTCTTCCTGTATTGGTGAGGGTTTTTCGAAGCCTGCCTCAAAGATGCCCATGAGGAGTTCGCGGCGGAGGAACATGTCTTCAAATTCGGTGCCCTTGGTGGCGGTTACATCTTCTGTTTGGGGTCGTAGGTCTTTTGGTAACGGACGAAGGCCATTCTTCCAGGAAGCGTCGCTGCGGTTGGGGGAAAATAAACCAGGTAAGGAACGGGAGAAGAAGACAAGAGTGCGACACACGTGTTAGATGATGATGGCCTTGCTACTTGCGACATATTTGGATATTGTCAAGGGGGTGCGGTAACGTGAATGTGGGCGTCGAGCAATAGTATGAGCTAGACAATTTGACCACGGCAATGCGGCGGTGGTGCGATAGCAATGCGATGGCTTATTCGGTCGTTTGGAGAGACGGTCGCGACGGGGTCAAAGATGGGGTTGGGACAGAAAATGTGTGTTGGCGTCTGTTACGAGGAGGAGGAGATTGAAGTCAGAGTTCAAAGAGAAAGTCGTCCAACAACGCCATCAAATTCAAAGGACTTGAAGTTTCTCACGATCCTTTCCGCTCACAAACCTGCGACGAGAGCGTGAAAATTACATTGATCAAATATAAAAGTCATGCAAGTTGTACGAGGCGTAGGGCGATCGCGTCTGCTAGCTCGGGTTCGGACAGAGTTGACCATGACCGATCCAATCCTCTGACGCGACCTCTCCGCCAGACCTTGCTCCCATCGAACGCGCCGCTTGGCGTTTCGCGGTACAAGGAAATGCGATCGGCAAAGCGTAAAACTGATAAACCGGCCATCCCGATCTCCCTCTCCTCAGCTTCCCCTCCGCCAAGGTCGTCATCAAGGCAGTTGATGTGAGGGGTCAACAGTGCGTCCGAGAAGCCGTCGCACAGACCGTGTCCGAGCTGGGCAGTGTGGACATGTTGTTGTGTTTCGCGGGCGTGGTGGCCTGCACCCACGCACTCGAGCTCGAAGTGGAGGCGGACGTTCGACATCAACACGACAGGGAGCTGGCTCTGTGCACAATCTATCGCCAGGTGAGTAGGTGGCTCCTAACGATCAACTCTTGTCTCAGTGAGATGGTGAAACAACAATCGGGCGGCAGCATCAACTTGCCACAGCCACAAGTAGCATACAATGCTTCTAAAGGTGCACTACTGCAGCTCAAGAATTCGCTGGCGGCCGAGTGGGCACGATATGGAAATCCGGGTGAATAGTATTAGCCCTGGGTACATGAATACCATGGTGCAGGCCTCGAAGAAGCGAGACGTATATGGGCCTCGAGGAATCCGATGGGTAGGATGGGCGATCCAGCAGAGTTGACGGGCGCGGTTGTATTGCTGTGCAGTCGTGCAGGAAGATATATCAACGGTGCAGATATCATCATTGATGGTAAGTTGAAACGCTTCTCGGACTTTGCGCGGGTAGAACGTGTGTCCGTGATATCCAGGACTGTTTTCTAGATCACCTGTAAACTAGAATCATTGGTGACCGGATATACGGTTTATATTTCGTCCCGTTTGAGGTCTGTTACTCAAGGAGCGCAGTGAAACTGCATCAGAACAATCCCTCACTCGAGTTTCGTATAGCCACTCGGATTTATCCACTATTAGCCTGACAAGCTCCGGTGAGTCACGTAAAGGCCTCGACCCGCAACTTCACTCAAAACGCTCATGTCAATCGACGTGTCATCCTGGCAAGTCGGACTCATGCAATCACCTCAAGTGACTCTGACCCCAAAAATACTGCAATCGACAGCCCAGTTGATTTTGAACACTTTGCCGACCGATTATAGACCAGCATGATCACTCGGTCCAATTTCGCGGAGATAAGATTATCAACCGGGTGACCCATTGGCGTCGTGTGGTAATGGGAACAGGGCTAAACCGTGACGGTGCCTTTTCACGCTGACGCTCACCCTGTTTTTCTAAACCCAAGTGGGTGCATATTCCACGAGATTCATGCCCGTTCGCCTCTGCTGATACAGTCTTCTGTGTAGCCTTGGTATCGACTTGGGATTTGTCAGTGACAGTTCCCCATCATACCGCAGACACAGGCTTTTTAAGTCTGCCATTCACTCGTTTTTCGACACGCTCTTTTTCAAAATCCGTCGTTTTCGGCTATGTTTACCCCTCCCCCCTCCCCCCTTCCCCTCATTTGGCAGGCTGTCGTTCCTTCGGAGGTGGTTCAAACGCCGAACCACCCTATAGAAGACACCCGCACCGCACTATCAAAACAAAAGTTTCATCGCTCGATCCGATGGTCCATCGTTCCTCTCTCCCTTATGCTCATCGCTGCTTTCACTCGCTTTTGGACACACCCTGCTGCCTTTGACCTGCTGTCAATGGATGGCCATCACGAAGATATTCAACGAACAAAAGTGTCGGTTTGGTCATTCCACGAACCGCACCATGCTGCGAGCAACCGTTTGGTTGAGAGATCCACTTCAGATCACCTTGTAGTCCGCGATACCAACACGTCCGTCCCAACGGTTCCCGTAAACCCAGTGCTACCCGTACCGTTCCCTCAACCCTTTGATACGACACTCTCGACCAATTTTTCCACTACCGAATGTTACGACTTCTTCCTGAACATGACACAACTGGATCCGTTCCGTTCCTGTCGACCGTTTGCCTTGTTGATCTCCACCTCGTACGCATTTTCACAGGTGATTGTCGCCTTTGTCCCGTCTGAGGCAACGTGGATGACCTTTTGGCATTGACAGGCTCAAAGTAACATTAGCTTGATGAACACGGACATATGGGGCAGCTGCAACACGGATACTTCGCAAGTGCAGTGCGATGCCAACATGTCTTGGTTTGCATCGTCGCTGCAACAGTCGTGCCAGCTGGACCTTTCGAACCAAGTCGAGACGGTCGTGATGACTCTCAACGGTGATTATCGCATTGATCGCCAGTCTAACGTATTACCTGACCCAGTGTGTTTGTAGCCCTGCACGCGTACGGCCTGATGCGAAATGCTGCTTGTCAGGTGGATCCAGCGACGAACTCGTACTGCTTTGTCAAAGCTGTTGCGGATTCCAACCCGTCGAGCTACTGGTTCTACCAGTTACCACTCGGTCAACCACTTGGACCGAATATCACGACGAACGCGTGCAACGAGTGCACGTCGGGGCTGATGGCGTCCTATGTCGCGGGACTCAGTAGTGCGGATGGGATGACCTTGGGAGGTCTGGCGCAGACGTACAACAGTGCGGTGGAAACGTTGAACAATGTGTGTGGGCCGTCGTACGCCAAGGCGGCACAAGTATCGACTTCTTGGGCGTGGGTGAACGCGGGCGTGCCAAGTGCGGGCTTGCTGGTGGGGTTGAGTTTACTTGTACTGTTCGCAGGGACGTCGTGCGACTGTTGATCGGGTGTTGGGGGGGATCCTCCGATCCACGGACTGATCTAGGAATTTCTTTTTGGATATCGTACATTTCGGTGATGGCTCTGTATACTGCCTTGTTGTTCGTCTTCTTGGGTTTTGGCTATGCGTACGTCGATACCGGTATACCAGCTGATCTTAGCATAGCCCACTGGGCCCGGTATCCTGTGTGCGAACAGAGACATTTTGATCTCATCGTTGAATCCCATTGACATGTCGCCGTCGTCGTCGACGTCCAACCCACCCACACCGCTGTCATCACTGGCACTGATAAGTCGCCAAAAGGGGTAGGAAAATACTACGTAACCGTTGCAGCCAAGCGCCGCGCGAGGAGGCAGAACGGTGATCATCACTGCATCATCTGTGTAAAATCCCTCAAAATCGACGAGCGGGTCCCGTCGACCACCCTGACCTGTATCATCTCTCAAAACGTACCGAAGCAGCCCAAAGTCCGTCGACGGTGTCACTTGTGTGAGTCCTCTTGCATTGTCGCCAACGACCGTTGCTATCCCGGGCCCATGCCGCGTCTGCGTGTCCTTGTTGGTCCGACCGCAGAGGATCTGGTGCCCATCACCGACATCGTCAATACGGGACGGGCATATCCGATTGTTTCTGAGCGTTTCGAGGGGAGGATTGCGATCTACGTCAAGAATTTCGATCCAAGGGGCAGGCGGTTGACGAGCGAGTATTTCGAGAGGGAGGACAGAAGAGGGGTGACTTGGAGCATTCAGGTGCAAGGTATGTGCATTTCGGATCTCTGACCGTCGCACGTTCGTTTTTTGATATGTCGCAGGCCGGTTCTTGCAACCCCATCCAGCAGATGATATTATGTTTGGGAATATCTTTGAGAAGCGGTTAAAGCTCCCATGGGGCTCTGGTGCAGCTCTTAAATTTATGCAGTGAGTGCTCGTTTGGACGATCTATTCCTCAAAATGATGCTTATGGGGAAAATAAAAGTTTTATTGATCCAACGTTGGAGTACGATCTTACTTGTCCCAAGCCATGGGCACTTTCACCCCTGATTGCCACAATGCCACACTTTGCGCACGAACGACTTTACGACCTAGACGGGCTATCCCAGTCTGAGATCCCCCCATTCCCCCCACCGGTTTCTATATCCGACGATACGTCTCAGCTGTGGACTACCACGGCATGTACTGTCCGCGAACCTCAGTCTTGCGTTGCAACACCCCCCTCGTTCTCTCGCACCTCATTTTCCACCTCGTGGTCCTCGAGTTCCGACACGTCGCATAGCTCTGCCAAATCGTCTTTGCGTGACAACGTCAACAACAGACTCAAAAAGTCCCTCGAAAAGGCACACTTGCGGTGGAAAGGGAGCAAGCACGATATGGACTTTCGGACGCCTGGTGAACGCAGGTCGTTCTTTGCCTGTGCGCAGCATCGGCAAGAGGTCATTTTGGGACCGCAGGTGTGTGTCTTGGATGGTGCATGGAGGAGCAGTGACCGGCTGACGGGGTATGTCGATGCAGGATCTGGTGACGACGGACTTTTGTTATGGTTACCTCGAGTTCAGCCCGACATTGGCACTGCGTCTTCCGGGTGGCATTTCTTTCGATCTGATTCGGTACTGGGATAAGCATCCAGTCAAGTTTGTCTGCTGTGAACGCAAGAAAGCGTCTGCGGACGATGACGATGAAGAGCCAATAGGCAAGGTGTTTTGGTGTGTTTCGTTTGAGTGCGACGACGATGAGCTGGATGAATCTGCCAACGGACTAATTGATATCGATTAAATCTATCTATTCTAACTAGTTTTGTGTACTTTATGTTCTGGTCATTTGTCAGGGGTTATATACCCATTTTTGGACCCTTACGTCGGGTTTCTCGTGCCCGTCTTCGAGACTTTGCTTCGTGTCTAATATGATCCAGATATGCCGTGCTGAGGACGGCGAATCTTTTCAAGTAAGTTCTCCCCATCCCCTGCACCGTTCGTTGAACAGTCCACAACCCAGGTCAGTGCTACCTTGCGGGACATCGAGAGGTGCGACTCGACGCTGTCTCTGAGAAACTCGTTTGATTCGTCAGCCACAGCAAGGGCAGTCTCGAGCATTTTCTCCATCAGGAGATTGGCATCGATCCAGATGCTATACTGGCCTACCTCTCGGACGGGACGCGCTTACGAACCGATAACGTGCGCGAACTCGTTGGCGCTCAGGACCAGGTGCGTGCGGCCGTCAGCCCGCATTCTCAGCCTTTTCATACTCACGCACGATGCACAGACAATCTACGTATTTAACAAGCACTATCTCGACGTCGAGCTTCCAGAGGTGCTCAAGGAGCTCCGTGTTGAACCACCACTGCAACTTCCCATAGAGGGTATGTCCCGTTTCTCGTCTCTTCCCCCCCACTATCACAACTCTCCCTCTAACCCGGGCCAATAAACATGGACATGCACAGAAATCCTCTCCGCAACGCCGCCGTACAAGCCCTCTCACCTCGCAGCCCAGTACCTCCGCAGCGCACACGTCTACCTCGACCACATCACTCACACGCTCGCGACGCTTCACCGGCAGCATGAAGCCGTGCGTATCGCATGCAGCTCTCTCGACCTCAACACCCTCGACATCACGGACGTGTTCGACGGGATCGCCGTCACGGCTTCGCGGGACCTCTCACGCCAGGCGTCGCTTCTCGCCGCGGTCGACGCGGACTTGGATATCATCAACCGCGTGGAGGTACATGTCGAGTTTATGTCCCCAACGATGCGCAAAGTGATCGAAGGAGGTGAGAGGCCGAGGACGCTTGGGATGTATGTCGCTCGGGACCGAATGAGGGTTGTTGCGGATGGGTGTGTGCGTATACATAGTGAGTGCGACACAGTGAGCGAGGGAAGATGCTCATTTCGTGTGTAGATGACTTGAAAACGCAGTTTTCCGAGTCGGGGATGGCGGTGGGGAGGCTGACGGAAGGTGCAGAGGTGGTCCGGTCGACGGTGGCCAATCTCAAGTAAGGACGAGTGGGGACGGGGTGAGGGCGTGTTGCTGATCCTGGGTTAGGTTTATTGAAGACGCGGAAGCTTCGGGAAGGCGGTTTCATGATGCCCTGGACAAGGCATCTGAGATCGCTGCCGCGCTGGAAAGTCCCGCGACGAACCACGATGCACTCATGCAAGGTAATGTGGTGAGATGGTCTATCGAGTATCTCCTCACCCCCTTGGCAGAACTCAAGCAGCTCGATGGCGTTCTCAGGCACGAAGTGGAGGTGATAACACGTGCCAAGGTATGTTGTACGATCCGTCGACAGGGATCGTCAACAAGGGGTAACAATTCGTCTAGAATGACTATATGGAGCAATGCATCGGCGCGTTGCGTCATATCAGCACTCTGAACGTGGATCTCGTCTCGCTCCCTACCACACTCTCACAATTGCAAAGCAAATTCCGAGGAAAGACCAATTTCTCCCACATCCTACGTTTACACAACATGTTGTACTCTTATGGCGCCACGGTGATTGAAATCGTACGCCGAAAGGAGTTTGGTGGGTTTCTGGTGCATGATCCAGCCCGTTATCACTCACCGCGCGAAATAGCACGATTCTTTTATCAACGAGCGCAATCGATTCTCGAGGTCATGGCCAAACTCTCGTGAGTGAATACATTTTATTTACTATGGCGTGGGGTGACAGTGTGTTGCAGCACGAATGAGAGAAAGCGTCGTCAGGTGTACCGTGGAGAGGTACATGGACAACTACCATTCGATACACGGGGTATGGAAGATCCCGTCCCCACCATCGACTTTTCACCTTCTGGAGGCAAGGATGCTGCATATTCGCTCGAGAGGGAAGATGTGGACGGTAAGTTTGGCCGAGTTGCAGTGGGAAACGGACGATAACCGCTTTGGGACAGCGTTTTTGCAAGTGGTCCACGACCTGGAGGAATATGCACGAACGAGTTCGGACCCTGCGGTTCTTATTTCTGTACAGGAGGCACGTTTTGCGCTCGAAAAGCAATTACAAAAAATGGACAATCTCGAAGCGGGCTTCGACCGCATAGCGGAGCGTTCACGTACGTTGCTCGTCATTCCTTTGCTCGTCATCTTTTCATACGGGTGTTCGCAGTGCTTTCGGCGTCTCGATTATCAGCGTCTCGAAGGAAGCGTATGTTTCTTATCTTATCTTCGCTCTGATGCTATCGTTTACACCCTCGTAGTTACAGAAGCGGACGAGATGGCCTTCCAAGAACTTTCGGAGCAACTTCGCAATGGCGAAGAAGCAAGAGAGCATCTGGAGCACATCATGCAGCAAGAGCGAATTACATTCCAAGCCGAGCTTCACCAACTGACGCAGGGCGTCCAAAACGCTGAGAACGCTGTACAATCCGAACGGGAGAGAGCGGACACGCTGGAACGCGAGCTTCGTCAGGCCATGGCGCAGATTGAGAGCGAGGCGTCTGCGCGGCGGATTCTGGAGCGGCGAAATGAGGAGCTGACGCAAGACGTGGAAAAGCAGCGCGGTGAGCGTGTCAGGGCGCTCGGAGACGCGACGGAGCAAGCGAGGATGGCAGATGTGCTTCGACAGGAGCTCGCACAGGTCCGGGCGCAGGCAGAGGAGGTCAAGGCGCTTGAAGCCAAGAACGCGGCCAAGGTTCACCAGCTGTTGGAAGAGCAGACGATGACGCTGTGCAATCTTGAGGAGGCACGGTCGCGTGGGGAAGACTTGGAGAGTCAGATACGGACAGCGCGGGCGGAGAACGATGAGGTGCACTGGATGTTGAGGGAGTCGAATATGGAAAAGGATCGGTTATTGAGGGCGCAGGCGACAGAACATGATCGGATGCTCCGAGATCATATCGCCGAGGCGGACGGGGATCGCGCCGTGTTGGAGCATCAGTTTTCGGAACTGAGGGAACGGCTCGAGGACGCGAATCGGGAGCTCAAAGAGGCGCAGGCCAACGCCGATATGACGAATGCCGACGCGATGGGGTTGCGGGAGGAGCTGCAACGGGTTGAGCGCGAGCTGCGCGAGGCGCGGCGCATCGAGCGGTTGTTACTGCAAGACATAGCGACCGGACGGGTCGCGCAGTCGGACCTGGAGCAGAGTTTGGAGAACAGCGGGCGGTTGCTGGCACAGATGCTCGATGTGGCGATCGCGTTTCGGAATGCGCACTACAAGGCACTGTCGATGGTGCGTGCCTATACGACGCATCCAAACGTGAAACAAGGACAAGGACAACATCAGGGTAATCATTCCCACATGGTGGAGTCTGCGTTTTCCCCGCCCATTTCGTTTCGTCATGATGTAATTGCGGAAGAACCATCGCCAATCGATCCCTCTGACCCTGTTAGTGCGCTGGAGCTCTTGCGTGCGTTTGATCACGACCACTTTTTGGACGCGATCGCGAAAACGGGGACGGTGATTCGAAAATGGCAAAAGCAATGCAAGGAATACAGGGAGCGCGCCAAGGGTAAGATATCGTTTCGGAATTTCGCCAAAGGGGATCTTGCGCTGTTTCTCCCCACTCGGAATTCGGTGTCGAAACCCTGGGCGGCGTTTAATGGTGCGTGTTCGTTGTTGCGTTCGAGGCGTCCCGAGGTTCATGCCAAGTCCCCAGTGTCGTTTCCTCATTATTTCTTGTTGGCGACGGGGCACTTGGCGGAACAGTTGAAGTCGCGAGAATGGATAGTCGCTCGGATTACGTCCATCACCGAGCGAGTGGTCGACCAAAAGGTAATGGTTAAATCATGCCCTCTGGTTCCTACGTCTCATTCTAGTTCTACAGGATCCAACCAGTAATCCATACGGCTTGGGTGATGGGATCAAGTATTACATGCTAGAGGTCGAAGATTGGACACAATCCAGCCAGATCAACAAGCGAAGACCCAATTTGAGGAAGGTGTCGGCGGTGTCAGATCCAGAAAACGAGCGCAAATCAACGATGGTGACCCCAGCGCAACCCCCGATCCCTCCAGGCCCACCCCGAGCTGAGGTCGAAGAGTCGTTTAGCATCACGCAACCGCCAACCTCCCACTTGTTTCCCGCGCGCCCGCGAGCAGCCTCGACGCCTTCCGCTGGACCCTCGTCACTCTCGCGGTTGCTTGCCCAAGCATCTTCCGAGGCATCTGAAGAGCCGACGTTGGTAGTTGTGTCGCCGTCCAAGGCTGAGGCGCGTACGCCTCCGCCCAACTCAGACCCCAAACCATCTACCTCGGCACAACCCCAGTCATCACCACCATCTTCCTCATCATCGCCCGCAGGGCCACCGGGCTTATCACCTCCACCTTCGGCGCCTCCAGCGATTGTATCTCAGCCACGTACGTCCTCACCACTACGCCCCGGCTCTCGTGCGTCGCGGCTGTCGACGACGTCGAGGATATCGTCTGCACGACCGCCTACGCTGGCGACGGTGACGAGTTCCCCAAGTGGGGTGAAAGCTGTGGCGACGACGGCGCTGACGGAGCCCATATTAACCCCGGACCCGTTCTCGTCTGATGCGGGAGCGTCCATGACTGGGGTTGGGGGGCCCCCGTCGCCGTCGGAATCGTTGTCGGAATCGTTGTCGGATGGGTTGTCGCAATTGATGAAGGGCCGACGGCGGGTTGCGTGGGCGTCCGAGTCTGAATCCGGGGCTGGTGCTAGTGCTGGCGTGAGTGCAGGCCCTGGTCAACTGCCATATACACATGTACTGACACAGTCGCAGATGCAGATGCAGACGGGACGACAACCTACGCCGACGGCGTCGAGCACGCTTGCGACGTTTGCGAGCAACTGGGTCGTTCCGTTTGGGAGGCGGAAAAAGGCGGAGAGCATGACGGTGGCTTCGCCGGCAGTGACGGAGGCAAGGAATATCAATGGACGGGCATATCACGAGTCCGACGCCTCCAGGAACAAGGACGTGTCGTCGGCGAGCGAGATGCTTAAACGGCTATAGATTCTGAGTCTTTTCATTTTTCATTCTTATTCAACGCAGTGCTATGGATGATATTTTGCTTTCGTGCATTTTGGTCAAGTATTCGAGTATATTTGGATGACATTTACTTTCGATGGCAGTGGGATTACAGACGTCATCGCTGACAGTTGCGTCTGCCATTCAAGTTGCATTCGCAGGGAAGGAAGAACTCCACTAGCACGACGAAGATCCGGCAATGACTTCATCTCTCAATTTGGATGCGTATCAAACTCGGACAATTATTTTGGGTTGCTGCGGACGGGTCCTACTATGCCATTCCGGTATCCAAGAGGGAATGAATCAATGACCTTTGGTGGCCTTGCCCCCGGACCATCGCACATGGCACAGTCGGAATGATACTGACTATATTACAGCTGGCGCTGACTCGATGGTAGTCGGATCGCCATGTCCAGATCCGACCAACTTTTAGTATCTCCGCGTGACCCAGCCTGGACGGGGAGAACGGGAGAATTGTCGGGCTGGGATTGTTGAGACAAAAGGGTGGATGCGGGGCAGTGAGCCCATGCCAGCATGACTGGCAGGTGACTAACTCTCGGTAAATTGCTGGGAATCCCTCGCGTTTACCTGTGCGCTCCCAGGTACCCCACGATCAAAATGGCGAAAATACGCACCTGACAATTGGGAACTCGAAGTTGTCCAGGTACCCAGTGCGGGGTATTCGGGGGGAAAAAAAACCAAGGTGGGTGTTAAAATGGTTCTTGCCGGGCCCGACTTGAAATAGTGTATAAAACGCGCAATCAGCGCATTCGTTCTCTCCTTCACCTACCCTGTTTCAACACTTTGCAGTCACTCAGAAGTAAATATGGGTGCCGGTGCTGCCCCCGTTGGCATTCAGGATGCTTCGTTGGCGCATCTAGTCGACCCACAAAGAAAGTGGTATAACAACAGGCGGTGAGTATCCTATGTTTGGTTGAACTTGCGCTCACATGTCATGTTGACAGACTCATTACCCTCCATGCATGGATCGTCCTTTTGTATGTCTGAAGGAACCCTTGCATGTCGTACGATCTTCTAACATTGTGATACCGCCTACAGTCTCATTACCTCGTCGACCAATGGTTACGACGGTAGCATGATGAACGGACTGCAGAGTCTCTCTCAGTGGGAGTCTGCTTTCAATAATCCATCTGGTGGCAAGCTCGGTCTGCTCAATGCCATCCAAGTAAGCACAACAGCCTTTCATTCATTCAATTTCCCGACTATATACGCATAGAATATTGGCGGTTTGGCAGCCTATCCTTTTGCCCCCTACCTGTCCGACGGCATTGGTCGTCGCCGTGCCGTGTGGTTTGGTGCGGTCATCATGTGCATCGCCACCGCCATCCAAACAGCCTCCCAGTCCGTCAGCATGTTCATTGGTGCACGTTTCTTGATCGGGTTTGGCCTTACTTTTGCAGGCAAGTTCCCAAATAATGCCGTCCTCCAGTCCCGTAAGCTGAGGAGTGTGATCCTTTACAGCCAACGCCGCACCCATGCTGGTTACTGAAATCTCATACCCTACATATCGTGCCCCTCTAACGTCGCTGTACAATTCACTGTGGTATGCTGGTTCTATCGTGTATGCTTTTTCCCGTGTCACTGGTTTGTTATTTTTGACTCATGCCGATTGTCCCTAGTGCCGCATGGACAACGTATGGTACCTTCAAGATGAACAGTACATGGGCGTGGCGCCTGCCGTCATTACTACAGGGTCTTCCATCTGTTGTGCAACTTGTCCTCATTTTGTTTGCACCGGAATCACCCCGTTGGCTGCTAAGCAAGGGTCGAGAGGATGAAGCTTTGAATACCCTTGCCTATTATCACGCTGATGGCAATGTGTAAGCGCACGTCAAGAAAAAAAATCTTTATCTTCGCTGACACATCCCTCCAGGTCGGATCCCTTGGTACAGCACGAATTCCGAGAAATCAAGGCTGCGCTCGGATTTGACCGTACCGTCGCTGCAAACGTCGGATGGAAGTCGCTCATTGCCACCCCTGGAAACCGCAAGCGCATGCGGATCATCATTGCCATTGCCTTCTTCTCGCAATGGTCCGGCAACGGTCTCGTCTCGTACTACTTGAACAAGGTCTTCGACCAGATTGGCATCACCGGGACAGGCACTCAACTTCTTATCAATGGTATTCTACAAATCTGGAACCTGTGCTGGGCGGTGTATGCGTCTTTCATGGTCAACCGTCTGGGCCGTCGCTTCCTCTTCCTCACGTCTGCCGGCTTGATGCTGCTGTTCTACACGGCACAAGCAATTTGCTTCTCCGAGTACTCTCAGCACAGCACGCCCGCGGCTGGACATGCGGTGATTGCATTCATCTTCCTCTTCTACGCCGCCTATGACATCGCCTTCACACCCCTCATTGTCTCGTACACCGTCGAGATCCTGCCGTACAGTCTTCGTGCCAAAGGGTTCAACGTCTTCAATTTCGTGATCTCGGTCGCCCTCATCTTCAATCAGTACGTCAACCCGATCGCACTGGACGCCCTCGGATGGAAATACTACGTAAGTCGCGCGTTCTTATCTATCTGTCGTCTCTACCCGGATCGTGAAACTAACGGTCGCTTTTTACTGTAGCTCGTGTACGTCTGCTGGCTCGCATGCGAGTTTGTCTTTTTGTGGTTCTTTATCATCGAGACCAAGAACCGAACGCTGGAGGAGACAGCGGCGTTGTTCGATGGAGAGGAAGCTATCGACCAAATCGTACACCAGGCAGAGACGCGGGAAACACCCGACGAATTTGAGAAGCGTTCAGAGAGCGCGTGATACCCCGTCCCATCCTTTCTTGCCTTTTTTTTTCCGTCTTGGGTTACACTACCGTATATATATATTATCAGTCGATTGCCCGTTCACATGTACTTTTTTACCATGACCCTGCGTACGTGGTGCGTATCAGGATGTCCAACGAAACGAGATTCCTCGTATCCGAGATCGTTTACAATACCCATGACATTCTTCCGACAGGAATATCACTTATTCCCTTATCCACTGAGTAGGCCTAGGCATCCACGAGGCTGATCAACCGATGTGACCGTATGGACATTCAGCAGGGGGGTCCCCATGCCTTGCAATCGCAATTCCTATTCACAAAATCACAAACAGTCAGTCATGTGGACGACCAACGTCCAAGTAAAATCAATTCTCCGAGGTGTGTTCACGCTGGACACCGTTCACGGAAATACAGTAGTTACGGTCTTGTCAATGGGTGATTCCCTCGCCGCTCGGTCTTGGATCCCACGACTACGCCGCCGGGCCACCCCCCCCGGGCATGTGCATGGCTCCGTGGACCGTAACCGCTGTCTCAGCAGTGACGTTGGCATGTTTGACACTTCGGCGCATGGCGCTACATTACCTCAAAACGACGGCGCCACACGTCACATTGTAGCTATAGCTTTTGATGCATCAAATTCAAACCGGATATGAAGCCCAAGGCGCATGGAAAAAAAAGGGGGAACCCTCGCAACCCGGGCGCCGCACCAAAGGCCGATCATCGTCGTGTACACGGGTCTCCCCGAGAAAATTAAGTCAATGTAGTATATGGACAATCCTACTGTGACAATGAGGGGCGAAGAAATAAAGAAAAAGAGATAAAGGAATGAGCAGGTCAGGCTATTGATATCGAATACCTTGCAAAAAAAAAGGACAAACGACAAGAAATAAAACGACGTTGAGCAAAAAGGATTTATCCAACGACACCATCCAGTAGCTAGTACTGCTGCCACTCGACTAAAGAAAAAGTAAAACACAAAAAACAAACAAGACAAGTACACATGGAGAGAGACGGACAGAGACAAGGACAGAGACAGAAAGGTGGAAAAGTCAAGAGCGCCGATACGGTTCTCCGCCCCAAAAACGTACGAGATAACGAGGGGACTAGTTTTGGTTTTACGGAGAGGTTCGCGTCCAAGGTGAAAGAATAGATACAGTAGGGAGTGTGATGTGGTGATCGCTCTCCTTTGCCAGGGGGTACCATGCAAAACGGGTTCATCAATTGCCCTCATCGCCTCGCCTACAACCCATGCTCCACCATGTTGCTTTGTCTTTGGCAGCTCCGACATCAAGAGGGTTGGTGCGAGGCCTAACATCGTTCCCATCATTATAAACCATTCCTTTAGCAAGATATAGCCTGTCATGATCGGGATAACCGAAAGGAAATATAATTAAGGAAAAAGGAAATAAACACGGAACTGGATCAAGAAAGATGGAAAAATGCTCCACCTGACTTAACCAGTCTTGCTATTTCCCTTCTTCTGTTTGCGAGGTGGCGTTACCGGTCGTCCCATGTTCATGCCTCCATATGGGTACTTGGCTTTCTTCTCAGCGGGTTTAAGAATCTTGGTGCCAATCGTTAGCAACAGTCGGCTGTACGTGATCACGTGACAACTCACCTGGAAGGAACACAGCAATGTCTCGTCAACGCTCATCATGGCGCCAGCATTGTCAAACTCTCCGCAATAATTTGGTGCCGAGAACAAGGTGACAAGATGTCGTTTCGCGAAAAATTCATAACCGTCTTCCACGACCTGTAACAATATCAGTGATCCGAACAGGCAAGCGATATTGCAGTGGCAGAAACGTGCCTGATGTGCCCTGCAGATGAGGTCCATGTCATGTTTCTGTAAAAATCTTGAAACGACGTCTGGCCCAAACGTAAACGAGACGCCTCGATCGTTTTCCGACCACCCAGTGATGTCCTTGTCTGGGTCTGACCATAAAAGGTCACAAAGTAGCCCTGGACGTTCAATGAGATATCTCTTCACAGCATACAGCAGGCAAACGCACCCGTGTCTGGAACGTCTGTTGGTCTCATGACCCTTCGTATTTGCTCCATTGATTGAAGATCGGGGGACAATCCGCCATGCATGGTAAATATCTTTTCATCGATGATGGCGGCGATGGGTAGACAATTAAAGCAATCAGTAAACGTTTTCCATAGCTTGATGTTGTACCGTCGTTTGCCTTTTGCTGTCTTGAGTACCGACCGGGACGATGATGAAAAAGAGTACAACGCACATTCGTCATAAAAACCGTAAATTCGGTTGATGCTTGCACACTCGTGGTTTCCACGAAGGATGAAAAAGTTTTCAGGGTACTTGATCTTGTATGCGAGGAGGAGGCAGATGGTTTCGAGGGATTGTTTACCGCGGTCGACGTAGTCGCCAAGGAAGAGGTAGTTTGCTTCTGGAGGGAAACCCCCATACTCGAAAAGTCGCAAAAGGTCATAGTATTGACCATGAATGTCACCTGTGGGGCATACAGCAAGTGTGAGTCATGACAACCCGACCGTCGGACGATGATCGAGAGGACGCACCACAAATCTTGATGGGTGCTTCTAGTTCCAATAGAATGGGTTGGTTTATGAAAATCTCGCGTGCTTTTGTGCAGAGATACTTGATTTCGTACTCTTGTAGTTGCACTGGCTTGCCCGGTCGGTTTCCACGCACTGTTATATAAAAAAAACAAGGGGAAAAAAAAGACCAATCAACAGTCCTGTTCAGAAACTAGGGCAGTGGCTTTGTAGTAAGAATGTGGATCGAGGGACCTGAGAGAGCGTTTTCCGCCAAGCGTACACCGGCGCATTGCAACACTGCCGCATGCTGCGCGGGGTGGTCCCACCACCGCACGACGCCCTAAGCCCACCCCCGAAAGCACACTTGGAGACTTCGAGCGAGGACGGCGGTCGTGGGGCCTGCAACAGCCTCATTGACTCTGTGCAGGTCCCGAAAGACGAGCGAGTTAGAGGCACACGCCACCCACCTTCTAACAACCGGTCGATGACCGAGTCGAGATCGATCTCCGTCGCAGAATCGGCCATTTGTGTGAGGACGTGTTTGGAGTCGTTCAGAGGTTGGCGTGAAGGAGCGAGGCCCGAATGTTGGTGGAAAAAAACAATTGGTAGCAATAACGTTGATCCTTTACGGCTTTCGCTATAGCGAATTTTGGTGGTGAAGATGGAGGGGAGATAGGAAGAGGGCAATGGCTTTAGTCGGCTGCCAGGGAGAAGAAAAGGGTTGACAAGGGAAATCGATGAGGTGCGGATGTAAGATAACGGACGCGCTCGTTTTGATGTGCAACGATGGCAATGGCAAAAACCGAACGTGGTATACTCCCAAAAACCGTGGGAATATCACTCGACCTAATCTATCATAATCATAATCATAATGCAGACTACTAATACGAAAAATCATTGCTGCTCCCCTTCCGCCCGTCGCATACGCCGCCGCCGCCGTCTGCAGTAAAATCAGCCAGTGACGACCTCCACAAGACAACATCACCAACCTTGGAAACATCGGCCCCTTTGGCATCGGTCGCTGATCAAGATCCAGTGCAATATTGGCCCCAGCGTGGAGCCCCTGCAAACGAGAGTCAGCTCCACTTCACCAAATGCCGCACGTCCCCTACCTCGATCCATTCCACGACCGCAGGTATATCGGGGGCTTGCAGCAAGAACTGCTCCCCTTCTAACCGCACACGGATCACGTTTTTCCGCTTCAGATAGTCGTTCCCCAGTCCACTCTCTGCGTGCTGCAAGGTGTACGCACGCAACAGGTCTGACTGCGGCGGTTTGGGTACGTCCCCGTTGCGCCACTGCGGTCGGCCCGGCAAGAAAGCCAGGCGTGAAGCCGAACGAGGCTGTGGCGGTTGAGACACTCGCCGAGTCCCCGGACTCACCCGCCCGGTAGACTCGTGCGATAGTGACGAACGACTGTCTTGCACATCGACAGGCAACAGCTCGAGCTCGCGCGACTCGGGACGACGCGAGCTCTCTCCACCATGCGACTCGGGCCGAGTGGCACTCGAACTCCTAAAGGGTGACAAGAAGCTTGCACCCGAGATGCGTTTTGCCAACCGAGGCGTGGATGTCATCGTAGACTGGGTGGCATGCGATGACTGCGATTCGGTCCGTTGCCTGGGTGAAACAGACATCGAGCTTCTCGAGGACGCTTGCTGCATTGCTAGGGGCTCGTCGATCCCGAGCTTCGCCGGCCTCTCAAACTGTTCCTCCTTCTTTCGTATCCGGGGCGGATTGGGGGTAGCCACATTACCCACGCCCACCCGCTTTTCCCACCAGTCTCCTAAAACGCCTGCACCACTGGCGCCGGGAGGACACTTGTACACCCGAAAAGTAGTCCCTTCCAGCTCACACACCACCCGTCGCCACTTGCGGTCCTTGGCTTGCATACCAGGCGCGCTAAATTCCAACTTTCGAGGCATAATGGCTATGAGGTGCAGGGAGTTGCTATAAGGTGGTAGTCGCTCCCGCCCCTCGTCCTCGGATGGCGTAACGCGACTTTCCCTTGGACGTGGATTGAACGTGGGATACGGCGGAGGATCCGATGTCGGATGGAAGCTGGGCATAGACGTGCGCCGGAGGAGACGTCCGATCACTGCTTCTGTCTCACTCTCCTCCGATTCTTCTTGGGTTTCGGTAGTATGTCCTGAAACGGATGCCAGGTTAGACCCCACCGTTTCTCTGGAGTTGGGATGACGCGGTCGCTCAGCACGGCGAGTGGGACCAAGGTTGATCATGCTCCGCGAGGCAACACGGTAAAGACTTGGCTTGGGCTCCAACCGAGCTCCGGGTATCGGAGCGTCAGGGTCGAGTGCATGATATTGGTTGACTTCCCCGACATCAGACATATTGGGAGAGAATGGATACATCGCTAGGGAAGTAGACGATGGCGCAACATCGACGGGATTGACGTAAGTCTTGGAACAAAAGTAGTCGGGGAGGTCTAGGCGAACAGAGGCGCTTTGGGGTGAAGTGGGAGGAGTGGAGCTGGCGACAGGAGAATCCTCGTCCCCCATGGGACGCTTCTGCGAACCCCTATGACCAGATGGACCAGCACTAGGCGGGTCTTCATCTTCGTCGTCGCTTTGATGAACGCTCAAAGCATCTGTGGGTTCCTCCTCCTCGTCACCTTCGTCACCGTCACCGTCGTCTTCATCTGAGTCCCCAAGCGTCGCGTTCTCGTGATCTGCTTGACAGTCGATGCTACTGCGACCATGTCTCGACAACGAAGGTATGCTTCGCAGGGGCACTTTTTGCCGAACTGGCATGTCTTCAGCAGAAGGCGGGGGCGGGGGTAATGCAGGTAAATTGAGAATAGGCATTGGTTGTCTTGCGACTATTGATGGCGATAACCGGAGACCCCGTTCTGTTGCGAGACGGAACGGCGGTGGGAGGGGGGCACTATGATGAGGTAACAAGGCGGGACGCTTCGGGATGGCATCTGAATTAAAATCCTGCGGCATGTGCACCGACTGCGGCCTCGAGATGCTACACGGATCAGATGAGGTCGATGGTGCTGGATCAGTCGACGGCGTCGTGAGGGTGGCATTATGGGATAGGATGTCCCCCGAGGGTCGTTGTGTGTTGTTACTCAACGAGTTCTGTGCAGCTTCCTCGTCCGGTCTTGGTTCTGGGGCAGCATTGATCTGTGGTGGGATCTCGAGATTTGATGCAGGAGATCGGGGAGGCTGCACGACAGCATCGAAGGATAAGTTGGACCGCAAGAACAAGGGTGCGGGTGCAAGCACGATTCCCAGATCATGGGGGAGCGAGTCGTTCCCTGCGTCTGCCTGATCATGAAAGAAGAATGGTGGCGTACCGCGACTGGGCAAGGTTGCATGCATGGGCGCAGAACCCAAGGAATCCCAGGTGGAGTGGCGCCTGGATCGTAACCGGGGTGAATTCCCACTGGCAGAAGCGTCTTGAGACGAGTCATCGGTATCCATAGGACTAGGGCCGTCCTCCACCCTAAACCCGATGATGGGAGAGATGTCGGGCTTACGCAAGAGGTCTACAGAAGAGTGTGCACGCTGAAAGTCCTGGGTGGGTAGGGCGACAGGGGAGATGGTGTCACTCGACTTTTTGTCGCTCCCTCGTGTACGTAGGGCGAATTTCTTGAAAAAGTGGAGCGCCCGGGCCTTGGAGATGCGAGAGTAAGCAGGCAGATTTTGAACGTGACGGACGTGCAAGGGTGGAGACGCATACCTGGAATGGGGGCGAGCGCAATGGGGTCGGGGTGCGAGACGGATGATGTTCCATCGTGGTATGAAAGAAAAAGGATCCAGGATTCAGAGCGGACACGTTTTCGAGGAGCCGAGCTGTTCGAGTCGAACGTACGGTAGTACAGCTTTCAGACTGACTGCAAAGTTGGCCTGTCAAAAACGATGGGCGGGTGGTGGTCAAGTCCCAGCAGTACTTCTAAAGCGAGTCAAGGATGGCGGCCATGCGTGTTCGCACCCAAGAAACAAAGCCTGGGGACTCGAAGCGCCGGATCGTGCTAAACTTGTCACATAGGGTCGTTTCTTTATATGACCGTCGAGCACTCGAAACACTTTTGAACCTCTTATTCAGACCAAAACGACGCGGTGACCATCACGACACGCGTTGCGCAGCACCTTGAATCCGCGTAAAAGACATTAATATAGAGTCGTCTCGCCGTCCCCATTGCCACATTGCCACCCATCCGGGCATAATGAGTTCTCAGCGTGACAGCGGCGACATCCAAGTACGGTCTCTTCACCAGGAAAGCCCAGCTACATGACGTCACCTTTGGGCTTAATTGACGGACGACTTGGCACCACCACCGTCGTTCACTTTGAAGCGCAACAGCCCAAAATCGTATTAGTACGCGCGGGTTTCGTGTGTCAAGACCCTGTCCAAAGAGTAGAGTACGCGATGATACGCAGCATTTTGACATGTTGCGAAACCACTGTCGGCCACACCGATATTTTATATTATACTGTCCTGTCGTCATCTCGGTGAGAGAGCCCTCTGGGCTGCCTCGTATTTCGAATCGTCCAACTGGAGAAAGCGCGGGTCGTTCCCACCCACACCCACGCCGATCACGCCGATCAAACCTAAAGGTCATGTTGGCCCACGGCTCACTAATCACCCAATCCACGTCACGCAGGCGGCACACATAATGAGTATCGGCTGACCAACCAGCGCTTTGCACACCTGACCTGTCCGCATTCCTACGGGTCGAAAATCCGGTAAATAGTTTACACTGTCACTACGGTCGTAAGTGCAATCAACCTTCTTTTCAAAGGGAGTTCGACAACAAGGTTTGGAGACCGGGTCCGTGAAGGGCCCAATCACAGTGCCAACGTCACCAGAAAAAAAAAAATTGGACGGATGAAGTCTTTCTTATCACCGAGGGTTCGAGATCTAAAGCTATGTACACACAATGTCGCCTTTGCTCGACTCGGCGAGCAATGGCCGAGCATTCACCCAGATCAAGTGAGAAACTGAACATCTCTCACACCGGCTTTGGGCATTGGCCAACTTGCCAACTCGTTGCCACAAAAAAGCGTTCGGTTGTCTGCAATTCGCAGGCAACCAGGGCCAAGTAGTGCACGACTTACACAATAGCGTCTCCACATTTGCCCGGCGAAAAGTCGGGAAATCTGAGCAAAGTAAGAAGACCCTTGAAACGACGATAGGGGATATGAGCAGCTTAGTCTCCGTGACCGAGGATCCAAGGCCTCATATCCGAGGTCAACCCTCGAGGCTCGATATCGACGAACAAGGACATTGAGTGGCGTTAGTGATTGCGTGCCGGGCCTTCGTAGCATGTTCGTCGTGCGTGTGGTAAGACACAGGCACCAAGAAATGCCAACGCGCGCCCATGACCAAAGAATGAAGATCAGGTCAGAGTCACCTTGGCGTGAGAAGGCAGCAAGGAGGGCACATAAAAGACCAATCCAATTAATGACGCAGTACACAGGATAAGTCTAGAATGGAAGCCTCCCGCTCGACTTCTTTGAAGGTTTGAGAGGATTTGGCCGTCTCCTTTTGTAATACTAGGGGGTCGAAGCGATAAACACCATCCAACGAAGCAGGAAAAAAAAAAGTGCTCACCTGCTTGTAACGCTGAATACGTTTCGCCATGTCGCGCATGAGCATTTTCCGCTTCAGGGCTTTCTTCTCTGCCATGCGCTCCCATTTATGGCCTTTGAACATGCGCTTCTTGCCCGCGTAAAGCTTATTACCGACCTCCGCTCCGGGCACATTGCGCTCCTTTACTTCCCCGACCCATTCGATAGGCTGGGCCCACCGCTCCTCCGAGCCACTCGTGTCTGACTCGACCTGGCTATCAGTCATAACATGCGCATGAGACTGTTTGGAAACCGGCTGCGCTTTGGCGAATGATATAGCAGCAAGGTGTGCCGCGGATGTCTTGGGCGCAGGTGGGAGAAATGCCAAGTTGCCCGACGCGCGGGCTTTCTTGATCAGGTCCGCCTGCTGACGCAAAGAGTACTTTGGAGGTGCCCATCGACCCGTTTGTGGGTTCTTTGTTGGAATGAACGGGTTTGCCCGCTTGAGCAGGTTGTTCGTCGACGATTCCGGCGTGACGCGCGTCGGTTGCGAAAAGTTGAACTGTGTAAAGTGAAAGGGGGACCCAGTGGACGAGGTTGGGATTGGCTGGAGAACGGGGGGAGGTGGGGGGGCTCTTGCGAGCTCTCGAAGCCTGAATTGTTTGATGGCTTTGGTGGCCATGAACGGGTTCGTGCTCATATTCGTCCTCCGACATTCGGCAGTCACTTCAGCCGGTACATACTATACAGATCAAGAAATAAAGGACGCTATTCCCGCTACGATAGTAGTAAAAGTATTCACAATCTGCCTCGCATTCGCTACGTCGTCGCTGTTCTTCTTTTTTTTTTTTTGGGTGCACGCTTGATTCCTACTGCACTGCCAGTGATGAGTCAACGGCGACATCCGTGTCTGCGTTGCTTTTGGTGGTTCTTTGGGATCGCTGCCATGCACGATCTTGCCCTGCCAGCTGCTGTTGATGACTGTCGGTCTTCCGAACCTCCTACTCCAGCTTTATCGGTTCACTTATTCACTTTTATTCGCATGCGATCATCTGTTTCTTTTCGAGATGCTTGATTGTATGCTGCATCATGTGCTCGATGCTCATTAGACTGCACACCGCTATTATGCGGTGTACCACACATTGATGAAGAGGTGGTGCCGGTGATTGTCGCAAGTTGCACAATTTACAGCTGTGATCTTCTTTGTATCTCGAAGGCGTTCTCGATCGCCTGCTGGGTTCAAACGGGGTTTCATTGCCCATTTCTCGCTTGCGGATGCTTTGCATTTCAATAGGTTGTAATTCCGTCGCAGGATTCTGAGTTGCCTCAAGTCGTTGATGAAACCATAGTTCTCATTGTTGCTATGGACTGCATCACTTGCTTTCACAAATGGCGACGCAACGAAAAGTTCCATATACTGTCTTGAAAGTTATTCTCATCTATGAAATGCACCCCGCCGCTATCGTAGCGGGTGTTGCCGTGCACTGTGGGACAAAGGCTCATATATGCATAATCGTAAGTGGTATACCGCAACCTAAACGTGGACGTACCAGATGGTTCCCAGAGTGTCCTAGAACGTGTCCAACGCAAGGACAACGAGCATGTCAACATACTGGACGCACACAGTCGAGGTAGCGGCCCAAAGGCGATCTGGCGAGGTTGGCCAAGGGATCGAAACGGATCGCAACGAGGACGCACAAGAGTGTCCCCAGAACGTCCAGACGTCCCAAGTACGACGGCAACAGCGCCAACGACGTGCCAGATGTGCAGCATTGAGTTACAGATCCAAAGAATGATCTGAGGGAAAAGGTCAAAATACCAAACGACGAGGGTTCCCGATCGTTCGAAGACGACACGGACCACTCATACAACATCCACAGAGGTCCCTACAACCGTTCGTATGCGCGCGACAAAGATCTGGAGTCGCTATCCCGACAAGCAGGGCCAGGAGGCCATCATAGCGGTCCAGGGCGAAAAGGAAGCCGTATAGGGCGGCAAATGATGCCGAATCGATGCAGACGGCGTCCGTAGGAGTTTGGAAGGTGGTAGGAGCCAGGGCGACGTCGGTAAAAAGCCGGTATCCCGAGATAGAGGCCAGAGCAACAACTGGTCAAGATGGCAGTCGTCTAGGGCAATCGGCGACCCGAGACGATGGCAACAGTGTCCAAAGAGATGGGGATATGTGCCGCATGGATTGCAGAGCAAGCAGCACAGGCCGCGACCCACCATGTCAATGACGGGGAATACCTATGCTGTCAGTCAGGTGAAGGCGGCTCACCAAAGTCAAACGGCCATACCAAGCCATGTACAGGCAATCGGATATGTCCACGGGCGTTGCAGTACCGGACCCAAGGCGCGACACGCGAGTACCACGACACCACTGGCAGAGGCGATCGAGGATGACCGGCCACAGTGCACGTAGTCGAGGCGTAACTTACCAAAGCGGGAAATCGGCGCGGACGCACATCGGAGGACAAATTGAATGGATATATCATCATGTGGATAGTATACACATGTTTTTTTTTAGCGTCGATAAGTAACCCCATACAGAGCAAACGCGGTGAAGAACCATCTGCAAGGGGGCGCCCATCAAGGGTATCGAGCCCAAGTCGAAGTCAAGCCTTCTCTTGATGCGTCAAACACTTTCTGAGCGACAGGTCCTCGTTTGTCTCCTGTGCCGCTGCATTGTGCGTAATCTGATCTATTGCATCTTCGCCGTCGAAGAGCGCCGCCGTCTCCTCCAGCGTTCGGTTCTTGGTTTCCACGATGAAGAACCATAGAAATGCGAACTCGCAAGCGAGCCAGCACACGTACACGAGCTATGTAGTATGCGTCAATGACGGTCAGTCTCCTACGAAAAAGAACGGACTAAATGTGACGTACATAGTATTTCCACCCCAGCGCGTCCAACGCGATCGGGTTGACGTATTGGTTGAATATGAGCGCGAGCGAGACAATAAAGTTGAAGATACAGAGACCCTTGGCGCGGAGGTTGAATGGCAGGATCTCGACCGTGTACGAAATGACGAGCGGACAGAAAGCGAGGGCGTACGAGGACGAATAGAGAAAGATGAATGCAATCACAGCATGGCCCGCCGCAGCCGTCCCATGCTGTGCATACTCTGCAAAACAGATCGCTTGTGCCATGTAGAACAATGTCATCAGACCGGCGGATGTGAGGAACAGGAATCGACGCCCGAGGCGGTTGACGGCGTACGATGCGTAGGTTGCGCCGAGGAAGCTCCAGATTTGGAGGACGCCGTTGATAAGGAGTTGGGTGCTCGAACTCGTGATACCGATCTCGTTCAAAACCTTGGACAAGTAATATGAGAGGAGGCCATTGCCAGACCACTGGGAGAAAAAAGCGATGGCGATGATAATGCGCATTCGTTTCCGGTTACCTGGTGTCGCAATAAGGGACTTCCAACCAATGTTGGCGGCAACGGTGCGGTCAAACTCGAGGGCCGCCTTGATCTCGTTGAATTCGAATTGCACCACGGGGTCTTGTCTGGCTGTGTTTCAGCACGTCGATAACAGATCTCATGAGTAAACGCGTACTCATTCCCATCGGCGTGGTAATAAGCAAGTGTTCTCAGTGCTTCATCTTCGCGTCCCTTGCTCACTAGCCAACGAGGTGACTCTGGCGCAAACAAAACCAATAGCACTTGGACAAGGGAAGCAACGCCTTGCAGCAGTGATGGCAAACGCCAAGCCCATGTATTGTTGATCCTGAAAGACCCGAATGTCGTCCACGCGGCACTAGTTCGTAAAGACCTCCGTGAGTTAAGAAAACATCACGCAGAGATAAGAGGACACGTGCATGATAGAACCAGAATACCAAAGGGTATTATAGAAGGATGTTAAAGGGGCACGATATGTAGGATATGCAAGTTCGGTGACTAGCATGGGTGCAGCATTGGCTTTACATGGATGCAATCTCTCAGCATGCGGGGATTGACAAGGTGGATTAGGGAACTTGCCTGCAAACGTATTCCCGAAGCCGATCAAGAAACGAGCACCAATGAACATTCCGATGGATTGGGAAGCGGTCTGAACAGCGGTCCCAATGCACATGATAGCTGCACCAAACCAGATTGCCCGACGGCGGCCGATGCCGTCGGACAAGTATGGGGCAAAGGGATATCCTGCCAATGCACCAATGTTCTACGCGTGTCAGCAAATGTCGGGAAAATAGAACGTACCGCGAGAGAACTCACCTGTATGGCATTGAGTAGACCGAGATTCCCACCAGAGGGGTAGTTGAAAGCAGATTCCCACTGAGTGAGACTTTGCAAACCATTCATCATGCTGCCATCGTAGCCAGTGGTCGAGGAAGTAATAAGACTATTGGGGATGTCATCAAGATTAGAAAATAGCTGTGGGTTCTTCTGGACGTACAAAAGGACAATCCAAGCATTGAGGACAATGAGTCTGCAGAAACGTGGGTGGACACGACAAGGCGCGTAGAGTTAGTGCCTACCGTCTATTATTGTGCCATTTTCTCGTTGGATCGATGAGATGGGCTAGCGAATGTTCTTGCATTGTAGCAGGGAGAGCACCACCAGTCATGCTCAGATAGCTCGGGCGAACAAAAGTTGGGCGCTTTCAAGACTGCCGCGGCAGATTTTATAGTTGAAACGGCCATCACGTATTCTTGCGTGCAGTGTGGGCCTAATGGAGTTAGTACTAGTAGTCATACTTACCCGGGAGGTGGTGACTTTGATCATTTATTACCTACTTAATCGTCACCAGCCCCTGACACGACTTGCTTCTGACCACCACCATCCCTCACACTTCCGATGGCAGGCGCGTTCAGCGGTCATCTCCTCAACGCGTTCAACAACATCCCCCCTCAGTCAAGTACGCCCACCATCATCACCAGCGGCGCCATGTCCTTCGACGCACGCGCACACGGAACCCCAGTGCCATCCTCACCATCCGTTTTCTATCCCTTGCCCATGGCGAGCTCGCTCTCTGGATTCACCCCGCTCTCCGAAGACAGTACCACTGCCAAGCAAATCGCTACCCTCCAAGCCAAACTCAATAAAAAACTCGGTCCCGAATACATTAGTCAAAGACCCGGCCCAGGTGGCGGTCCGAAACTCACCTACGCCGAAGGATGGAAAATCATAAACCTCGCCAACGAGGTTTTTGGGTTTAACGGTTGGAGTTCGAGGGTCGTGAGCATCGCAACGGATTTCGTGGATTACACCGAGGAGTCGAAGAGATTTAATGTCGGCGTCACGGCCATCGTGCGGGTAACGCTCAGGGATGGTGCATACCATGAGGACGTTGGATATGGCATGTTAGAAAACGCTAAGAGCAAGGCGGCTGCATTGGACAAGGTGAGTTGGGAGTTCTGTTGTCTGTTCGCTTGGGATCGAGAGAGCGGTATGTCGATGTGCCCCCTTTTTTCCCTCTGGCGCATTTTTCTAGTGTAAGAAGGAGGCGATCACGGACGCGCTCAAACGAACCCTTCGAAATTTCGGAAATCTACTCGGAAATTGTCTGTATGACAAGTCGTATGCACAAGAAGTCGCCAAGATCAAAGTTCCACCGGTGTGTTTACCGTGACCATTATCAAGATATCCATGCTCATTCAACCACATCTCAGCCCAAGTTTGACAAGAACGAGCTGTACCGTCGACCCGAATTCGAGGAACGTGTACCGGATACCCCACCACCAGCACCTAAAGAACATCGTGTCAAAGTGGAGCACGAGATTCACCAGCCTGAGACCTCCATCACGTACGTACCACGACATCTACGCCAAGAGATGGCCGCCGCGCAACAACCCCAGGCTCAAATCCCAGCTCGTGCCATCGCCACGCCACCACATGGAGCGCCTTCGCGCCCTCACGCACACACGACGGCCTCAGGATCTAGCGCGATGAACGCCCCTGTCAATCGCGCACCCTCGGTCGGTGTACCAAAGACGAGCGGACTCGTGACACCGATTCAAACACCCATGCAGGCTCAACGCCCACCTCCACCGCAGCCGCCCGCCGCGACATCACCACTTTCGCGAATGCGCAGCGCCCCGGAACGCAGCGTTCCTTGTGCCGAGCCGGCGCCGGCGCCAGCCCGTGCGGGGTCTGTAGATGCAGTAAACCAGGATATAATCTCCGACGGTCAAGCCAATGGCCAAAGCGTCGACGAAGACGAAGACCCGTTCCCGCTCAGCACACAAGACGATGCGTTCCTCGCCACGGTTGATCTCGGCGAAGGTGATCTTGGACGGCCAATTGACTTTGACGAAGGCGTGGGGGGCGTAAGTGTGATGGACGCATCCGTGCCCGAGCAGGATTCGGAGTCGTCTGGTGTACTTCCTCTGCCTGAGTATCAGGTATGTGGTCGTGCTGGAAACGAGTCGAGTGCGGGGTCGTCGTCTGGCGCACCGTCCAAGACCGGTGTGTGGAACAAAGCGCGAGTTCAGCCTGCTGCGAAACCACCTTCCGGCAGCAGTGCGCAGGGACAACCTCAGTCTCGCGGTGGACCATCCAATAGCACCGCATCTACGTCCACGCCGAGCATGTCGAGCATGCAACCTCCACCACAGGATGTCAAACGTCCCGTGGCGACCTCCATGGGTGGGTTCCATTTCCTGCCTGGCATGGTACGTCTTTCTCCAGTGCTTGCGCGGTAACACCTCGTTAACTGTCATACACACTGCCTATATGCGTGATTTTTCTGCCTACCCTTCTTTTTTCATGTCTTGTTTGGCATGTTAGAAACCGCCAGGGCAACAACACCGCATCAAGCCGGTGATGCTAGCCTGTGTCCGGACGAATGCGAACACGCCGCAGAGTGGGACGACCAATTCGCTGAAGCGCAGTGCAGACGTGATGCAGTGCGTTTTTGTTTCTCGTATTGGTGTTCGCTCAGCATGTGATTGTCCCAGGGCCAGCCCGAGCTCGTCGTCGTCGCGTCCGCCTATCCAAGGCATGGGTCTCGCTCAGAGGCAACAACAAAAGCAACAACAACATAATGCCGGCGCACGCCGCTCATCGGACAATATTGAATGTAACGATCCCAAGCGGCTCAAACGCTGACCAACGCTCAGAGCCTGTCCACCTTCATCTCGTCTTGTCTCGTTTTACTTTTTGCTTTCCCCTCACACACCTCTGTCCCATTTTCATGCAGTATGCGTGCACCTGTTCTTTTTTTATGCTTCAGTGTTCAAAGAAACTACGTATTGTAATTTCCTGTACATTCTGATTTTCGTGGAGGGATGCGTTCAATTGTTCGGATAAACATTGGTACCCATGTTTGTAGGGCGAATTAACTCATTGCCCAATTTTGAACCTCATATTCTTGAGATCAATCAGTGACCAGGCTCGGAGCCATCCTTTGACGATCCCTTTGAAGAATACTTATCAGTTTGATACTGATGCCGACAGTTCTTTGCTCGGGGGAAACCGGGTCCTTTTTGGAAATGGCTTGTTATAATATATCATACCATCGTTGTTATACAATTCCGTCGCCTCAGCAATCAAACGAGACAAGGCCAGAGATCCTACCCCAGGAATGTGCCATGGTCAAAATAGTCACTAAAAAAAAGAGAAAATGCGTTGCATGCGGGAGTGATCACATCGCGGTATTGTAATCCACTCTATATCAGCTCGGACTCAGACGAAAGCATCCCCGCGACCCTCACACCGTCTTTTTCTCGAGCATCACGCCGTCCAGATTGTGCACGTCGACATCGCTGGCATCCTGACTCGCCGCCGCTGCCGTCGCGTTGTGCACGATCTGATGGAGCGCATCGTCACCGTCAAAGAGCGCCGCCGTCTCTTCCAACGTCCGGTTCTTGGTCTCCACGACAAAGAACCACAAAAATACAACCTCGCACGCAAGCCAGCACACGTACACGAGCTACACGTGTGTGGGAGGAGGACAATCACGATCAACCTCCTACAAAACGGACAGACGGATGTGACGAGATGCACGACGTACATAGTATTTCCACCCCAGCGCGTCCAACGCGATCGGGTTGACATATTGGTTAAAGATGAGTGCGAGCGAGGTGACAAAGTTCATGATGCAGAGACCCTTGGCGCGGAGGTTGAATGGGAGAATCTCGACCGTGTATGAAATTGCGAGCGGTGTAAACGTGAGCGCATACGCGGACGAATAGAGAAAGATGAACGCAACCACGGCGTGGCCCGCCGCGGTTGTCTCGTGTTGCGCGTACTCTGCAAAACAGATCGCTTGTGCCATGTAAAACAGCGTCATCAGACAGGCTGAGATGAGGATGAGCGGTCGACGCCCATGACGGTTGAGGGTGTACGAGGCGTAGACAGCGCCGACGAGGCTCCAGATTTGGAGGGTGCCATTGATGAGGAGTTGGGTGCTCGAACTCGTGATACCGATTTGGTTCAAGACTTTGGAGAGGTAGTACGAGATGAGGCCGTTGCCGGACCATTGGGTGAAGAAGGCGATGGCGATGATAATGCGCATTCGTTTCCGGTTACCTGGTGTCGCGATAAGGGACTTCCAACCAGTGTTGGCGGCAACGGTGCGGTCAAACTCGAGGGCTGCCTTGATTTCGTTGAATTCGAATTGCACCACGGGGTCTTGCCTGGCTGTGTTTCAGCACGTCGATAACAGATCTCATGAGTAAACGCGTACTCATTCCCATCGGCGTGGTAATAAGCAAGTGTTCTCAGTGCTTCATCTTCGCGTCCCTTGCTCACTAGCCAACGAGGTGACTCTGGCGCAAACAAAACCAATAGCACTTGGACAAGGGAAGCAACACCTTGCAGCAGTGATGGCAAACGCCAAGCCCATGTATTGTTGATCCTGAAAGACCCGAATGTCGTCCACGCGGCACTAATTCGTAAAGTCCGCCGTCAGTTAAGAATACATAAAGCAAGAAGATACGTGCATGATAGCGCCAGAATACCAAAGCGAGTTGTAGAGGGCGGTTAAGGGGGCACGATACGTAGGGTACGAAAGCTCAGTGACTAGCATGGGCGCAGCATTAGCTGTACATATGATATAACTTCTCAGCACACAAAGCTGACAATGAGATTTTGGGAACTTGCCTGCAAACGTATTCCCGAAGCCGATCAAGAAACGAGCACCAATGAACATTCCGATGGATTTGGAAGCGGTCTGAATGGCGGTCGCAATGCACATGATGGCTGCACCAAACCAGATTGCTCGACGGCGGCCGATGCCGTCGGACAAATATGGGGCAAAGGGATACCCTGCCAGTGCACCAATATTCTACACGTCAACCATGGCCACTGGTTAGTAGTGGCAGAATCTATCGTGGGGAAGCTTACTTGTATGGCATTGAGTAGACCGAGACTCCCTCCAGATGGGTAATTGAAAGCAGACTCCCACTGAGTGAGACTTTGCAAACCATTCATCATACTGCCATCATACCCGGTGGTTGACGAGGTAATAAGGCTATCAACGGTGTCAGAAATACGAGAGGACAGCTGTGGATTCTTTCGGACGTACAGAAGGACAATCCAGGCATTGAGGGCAATGAGTCTGTAGAAATCTGGGTGAACACGACAAAGCGCGTCTGGTAGAGGTGCTTACCGTCTGTTATTGTACCATTTTCTTGTCGGGTCAATGAGATGGGCCAGTGAAGGTTCTTGAACTACAGCAGAAAAGGTACCCTCAGCACCCATGGTGTTTTTCCGAACTGAAGCGGAACTGCCAAGTGATAATGCTACATACTTACCTGAGTTGAGTACGTCCTTATATAATCCGCTACTATCACCGCACTGGAGTCGCAAGCTGAGAGATGCAAACTGTGTTATACTAGTAGCACCAGTAGTAGCGTCCCAGGACTTTTTCGAGGTGAGTGAATTAAGTTACGTGGGTTGGCGGCTGGATTATGGTGGATTTGAGCCCGGGTGTGGTTACCATTTTGAGCATTTCCGAGTCAATCATGGATATTTGAGTCGATTGACCCAAGTAAAACTCAACACCTTAGAGCTTTACCTCTCAGGCTGTGGTTGTTTATTATTCAAGTACAAGTACATGTGGACTGCCAATTGATGACGAAAATAAACAATACAGTAGCTCCCTCACCAAGAAAAGACCAAGAAAAAATGGGACAGGTATCATGCACTCTCCAAACGCTTCTCAAACTCCTCCCGAGTTTTGTGTCTCTCTGCCTGGAGGATAATCTGGTCGACGGCATCCTTCCCATCGAACAACGCTGCCGTCTCCTCCAGCCTTCGGCCCTTGGTCTCGATGATAAAGAACCATAAAAAGACAAACTCGCATGCCAGCCAGCATACGTACGCAAGCTAAAAAGAAGTATGGAGTGAAACCAATGTTCGTGATCCCGCTGGACTGATAGACAGGAATGCACGACTCACGTAGTATTTCCATCCGAGGGCGTCCATTGCGATCGGGTTGACATATTGGCTAAAGATGAGGGCGACCGAAATCACGAAACAGCAGACATTGAACCCTTTGGCACGAAGACTGTATGGCAGGATCTCAACCGTGTATGAGACGACGAGGGGCGTGAACGCAATATCATAAGCAGCGTAAAAGAGGAAGATGAAAGCGATCACAGCATATCCAGCTGCAGTAGTCCCATGCTGAGAGTACTCAGAGAAGCACACTGTTTGGGCCGTGTAAAACAGTGTCATCAAACCGGCAGAAGTAAGGAAGAGAAAGCGACGGCCCAGACGGTTGACCATGAAAGACGCATACATTGCCCAGCCCAAGTTCCAGATTTGTAGAATACCATTGATAAGTAGTTGCGTGTCTGAGCTGGTGATGCCGATCTGGTCGAAGACCTTGTTCAAGTAGGACGAAACGAGACCGTTACCGGACCATTGTGAGAATAAGGCAATTGCGACAATGATCCGCATGCGCCTGCGGTTTCCAGGGGTGGCAATGAGCGACTTCCACCCGACACTTGCAGCAACGGTACGGTCAAATTCGAGCGCAGCCTTGATTTCCCGGAATTCATGTTGTACCAGGGGATCCGACCTGGAGGGACGTGATAGCGAAGATAAAGATTTTTTTGGCATGCGCTTACACATCGCCATCAGCATGATAATAGGCAAGGGTATTCAATGCCTCTTCTTCGTGACCCTTGCTCAGTAGCCAACGAGGCGATTCCGGTGCAAACATGATAAGGACAAGTTGCAGAATCGAAGGAAAACCCTGTAGTAGCGATGGCAGGCGCCACGCCCATGTACTGTTTATCTTGAAGGTACCATATGTCGTCCAGGCAGCACTTGGCAGATCACCGCGAGTTAAGGATGATAAGCTACTTGATGCGGGAAAAAAACGTACATGATAGAGCCAGCATACCACAATGAATTATATAGGGATGTTAGAGGGGCACGGTATGTAGGATATGAGATTTCGGTGATCAGCATGGGAGCGGCGTTGACTGCAAATAATCATGTGCTTCAGCCTGCAAGACCGGATGAGTGAATTGTTTTGGTACTTGCTTGCAAAAGTAAGGCCAAAGCCGATCAAGAAACGTGCACCAATGAACATGCCGACAGATTGGGAAGCGGTCTGAATAGCAGTAGCAATGCACATGATAGTCGCACCCAACCACACAGTGGGACGACGACCAATGCCATCGGACAGGTAGGGGGCAAAAGGATAGCCTGCTAGCCCACCAATGCTCTGCTCGCACACAGTGAGGAAACGGAACCAAACAAGAGCTATGTGTGCTCACTTGGATGGCATTGAGCAGACCGAGCTTGCCACCAGATGGGTGCTTGAAAGCAGATTCCCATTGACCGAGACTTTGCAAACTGTTCATCATGCTGCCGTCATAACCAGTGGTAGACGAGGTAATGAGACTATAGACAGTAAGGCAATATTAGAGGAATCGTAATACATATGCGAGGGTTCGCCCAGACATACAGAAGGACAATCCATGCATGGAGGACAAAGAGTCTGTCGGCATATGTGAGCGTAACTTTACAATTGGAACGTATGGTACTCACCGCCTGTTATTGTACCACTTTCTTTGTGGGTTGACTAGATGCACCAGTGGTGTATCTTGAATTCCAGAGGGAGCAGCATCGACACCGACTTGAACAGTCATGTGAGCGATTAGAAAGAGTTGAAACTAAGTAGAGAAGAAGAATCATGATGCGCTGTTTGCACGTCTTATACCTTGGGCCCGGGAGAACCATTCTAACCCCCAGTTTGCGGCCCTTGGGTGTTTTTCCTAAGATACCTCACACTATGCCTAGTCCCAATTGTCAAGTCCATTTCGATCTCGCAGTAACTGCCAGTGGGCGTACCTAGGGTTGTACACGCAGTGCACCCACAAACAAGAGCACGAGTCCATCACGGAAAAAACTGGCGAGCTACAAGGAATTAAGTATAGAAAATAATTGGCATATTGGACATCATTGCTCGCAATCAGCCGAGGTTGAATACATACCATCATATCGCATTATATAGCTTCCTTCGACTCACAATTGCTCCATTTTTAACCAAAGTTGACATTTGTGCGGGTTCCGTCATAGGTTGATCAAACATCTCCAGAAAGCTTATGGTGGGCCAAGCATGGCCCATCGACTTTATTTTCATTTTTAATGTCCAGGTGGCGACATTAAACTCCGAATCAGTCTCTTCCGACACCTTGCCCTCCATGCCCACTGCGTGGAACTTTTATCACCTTTCACCGGTACAGCTACGTTGACTCTTGGGGCAAACACAACCTCAAAATCAGCGGGTCGCTCCTACTCTAGGATATTGTCTATCCTTGCCTGATTCTGGGAGCATTCTTGTGAGTGGTGAATCATTCTCATCTCATTGAATATTCCAGTAGGCTCCCATTCTTGCTGTCACGGCCAGAGTGATACCAAGTTCCGATATAAGGTGAATTGTTCTCATCTTGCTGAACACTCCAACAGGCCCCCATTCTTGCTGTAATGGCTAGAGCGATATTAAGTTCTGATAGAAGGGGCTACGTACAGCACTGTACAAAGCTTTCACGAACCACGCCGACATTCGAGCATTTGCCAACCGCCGCTCACAATTGTTCCAATATCCCAGTTCGGAGCCAGTGCCTCATTTTTGTACACACCTCATGTAATTAGCAACCAACAAATCTGTTATTTCTCGAACTTTTATATAACAATTGTACTACTATACAATGATGCGGGAGTATGGTTGGAACACTACTTGCATGAATGTGCGACGGAGAGAGACTCGGGGTGGAGAGGTTGATAGTCTGATACGTTTCGACGGCCGAATACATTTCTTGAGTGCGAGTGTCGGGATCAGATGAATGAAACGTAGCAGATTGGTGCCGACTTACCGGTTCCACCACAGAAGAAGGCTCTTGATTTCTGCAGACTTTTCCGTTGAGCTCGGTGCTTCGAAGTAATCCATTCAATGACCTCGCCTTTCAAGGAAGCTGCATCGTCCCCCCGGGCACCATCGGCACCCGTCTGCACCTGTGCAAGTCGTAAGATGGTCTACCATCTGTCTGGACCATTTTCACCAGAATTGACTCACCTCCCGGCAGGCATATAGATCAAACTGGCCGATATCTAGCAACTTCGCCACCGTGGGGCACCAAAAAATCAGTTTTTGAAAATTGTTGAATGTACATTCCTGCCTGTAATGTTGCTGTTAGAGTATTCTGTTGAATCAAACGAAACTTACTGTGGTGTAGACTCAGCCTGGATAATTTCCAGAGTGACTCCGTCCTCACGAAGACGAAGTTGCCGACGATCGTGTTCTGCGATGATGTCTGATATCGGTTCTGCAAGAGTGACGAGCCATCGCACAGCTCGCCCCTCCCTTACCAAAGTCTGGATGCTACCAATGGGTAATGTAATAGGTGTGATACAAAGGACTTCAAATTCACTTACAGTTTCCTGCTGATCCTGCTATGGATCAGCGCATTCTTAGCTTCGAGGGCACAGAGGCGTCTCCTGAGGACTTGGACTTCCTGTTCATTTGAGTGAGAAGCGCCAGTGGAGGCCAGTGGCAGACGTGACAAGCTTTGTGATTCAGTAGATGACGATGGCGGGTCAGAGCCTTGCAACGGCAAAAACGTAGAGGCTAAGGTACCAGATGAGGACGACATTGGGCAGAGTGAGCCCTTCTCTCCGGGCTGTTAATATGAGACAACTCTGCTTGATTTCGGGACGCACTGAGGTGTAATATATCACAATTTCAGAAGACCTGGTCCGAGACAATAGAAAGGAAAAACTAAAAAAAAGATCTGTTCCGTTGGTGATGCGGGGATGATGCGATCTCCGTGCTTGCTAAG
Organism: Hemileccinum impolitum; assembly: GCA_003316335.1. Taxonomy (NCBI): domain Eukaryota; kingdom Fungi; phylum Basidiomycota; class Agaricomycetes; order Boletales; family Boletaceae; genus Hemileccinum; species Hemileccinum impolitum. Next base: position 68,603 of record QFEQ01000201.1, read on the forward strand.
CAGTGGGGGAAAGTTTTTGTCTTGCCGTCAGCCCTTAAATCAGATGACTTGGCTGGCGTTAGGTTTGGCACAATGAAGATCTTGAGCAAAGTGAATAAATTTTATCTGGGAGGGGTGACGCACCAATGCCATTCCAGCTAAGTGGTGGGCCAATACATCTTATGTTACATTCTGCTACATCAGCTGGGATGTGGTTGCTATCACCAGTCACCTGGTTCAGGCTTGAGGTTTTTGGTCTTGCCGTCAGCCCTGAGTTCTGATCACGTTGGTGGTGTAGGAACAAGACGCAGAATTTGAATGAACTATGAAAAAATTTGTTGCAGTAGTGACGCACCGATGAGACCATTTTTATTCCTGGTTAGCGGTGGGGCAATGCCGCATCACGATCAACGATCAACTTCGGTCTTGCTGGCAGCCCTTAGATCTGATATCTTGGATGACGTAGGGACTACAATGCCGTAGGAAAATGTGAGCGCTGTGAAATAAATTGTCAGTGGGTGAGCATTCGGAGCAGACAATCAGAGAGATGGATTACTTTCCATTCCACATCATTCATCAACCAACGTATCGCTACCACTACCGGTGCATCCCGTATCCTTCCTTCGCCAAGCTGCTCGAGAGTCTGGATGAAGTCCACCAACTTCGGTTGGAAGGAGAAATTCACACAGCCACTCTTATGGCTGTGTGGAAATGGCCGGCCGCTGGATTCTATCACAATTGATTGGCTCGATTACCTACTACCTGAAACTCTCTGCATCGTCTTTGATATCCCCCAACCTGGGTATGGGCTTTCTGTGAAGAGGCCCTGCGCGCTCTGGAACAGGCCAAGGATCTCGCAGTACAGCTCCACTGTGAGAGTCAGGTCCCCTGTCCCAAATGTGATGGGTTGTTTAAGGTCTGTCACAGGCTACCTTGAACTGATTTTCACGAGCTTACCCTCATATAGAATGATTGCTTCGAACCTGAGTTTTAGTGGATGGGGACAAGGAAAGTGAAGTTTGAATACAAAGGTTCCAAATACGAATGGTACCAGTAGCAATTCCAGGGTGGACAGAAATGTAATATCCTGTCATTCAATCCTTTTGATCCGCATTGTATTGTACTCAGCCCGAGAATAGAGTCTAAATGACATGATTAGGTACGTGCTCCAAATAGGAAGGAGTAGTGAAAACATACAATGTGAAACCTTGCTTAATCTTATCCCGAAGCTCGCCGTCTACCCTGGTCTTCCTGAAGAAAAACTCCTTTCATCCTGTCAGTGTTATAGAGGCTGCGAATAGAGTCTAAAGTTGACATCATGATTAGATACATGTACAGGATAGGGAACTGTAGTAGTGGAAACATACCATGTGATCACGAAGATGGAATAAACAAACATTGGCTTGATCTTACTTCCAAGCTCTGTCCGTCTACCCTGGCCTAGTGAAAAAAAGGCCAATTGATATTATATATGTACTGCGATGGCATTGTTGCCTCCATACCAGAGTAAGACAAATGGAGAAAGACCTACATGCATGCGGTATGTTACGGACGGTGACTGATTCGACCAGAAAGACAGAAACGAGGAGATGGCGGTAATCAGTGTCGACGTCGACGAGTATGATGAGGATCAGGTGGAAGATTGGTATGGCAATCGCAAGGAGACGATATAACATATATGGTCCCTTGACAGAGGACTAGGCTGGCAGAGGAAGGGAAGAGTAGTACCACTGGGTTGCAGGCACCGGTTGAGGTGGGTGGAACGAAGTGAATAGGACTAAGGTAGGAGGGATTACAGGAGGGGGTTTATATACGTATACCGACTACCTTAGGGCAGGTTGTCTGAGTCCGAATTAAGTGAGGGCAGGCAAAGATAAGGCATGGAACGTTCTAGAAAGAAGATGGAAGTAATTGTGAGAGAAAGATAAGGGGCATGAGGTATGACATCATCAATGATGTCATAGGTCTAGCCTCATGTCACGTGACTTGTTCTAGACATAGATCACGTGAGGTTTCCCACGGTCACGTGTAACGATCACGTGACCTTGGAAAGAGAATTTGACTAAGGTAAAACGGTGCTCAGTGATGCAAGCATATGAGCGAAAGGTAAAAAAGTGAAAAATATAGCGTATGCGGGCCCGAACTATAACATGGTAAACCACAAAATGGGTCCAAGTCTGAAGCAGGGTAAGGAATCAAATAAAAAAAAAGTACTAGTAGTAAGCATGTACATAGATGTGAGACAGTGCACCACAAATACCTCAACATCTCCATGCCTCCCTGTAAACTTCCAAATGAGCTTGAATGTATGATTTTTCTCCTTGTGCCACACCATATGGTACACAGATGCCTGAGAGTGGCAAAACAAGTTAAAGTCTGGTGTGTCATGTCAATACAGGATGGAGGGAAACTTACCTGAGGAGTTAATCATAGGCTAGAACCTAAGCTCTACTGCCATGTCTATTTGACAACCAATGGAAAGGCGGTGGATTTTCTTTGGTCAATTTACCATTGTCTGGACTTTGCTTAGTCTATGGTTGAGGTGTTGTGCCTCAATGTATCAGTCAGCCTCAAGATGGCCAGGAGCATCCTCACCATGTGTTGTGACCTCAAATCCCTCAACATGTGCTTTCTATGCCATTTTCTTGGCAAAAACCCTGTCTTAGAGCCTCTTGAGGGTCTCATGCACATCAAGGCTCTCTGTGTTGATCTTTCATCAATCTTCAACACTCGGGTCATATTTGAAACTGTATTGCTCTATGGTTGGCTCAATGAGGAAAATGGCGACGAGGAGGTGATGATTGATGATGTTGGTGAGGACATCAATGACTATGATGAGACATGTGAGTGGAAGATAGATGGTGGTGATTCTAAGCATAGATGAGCCCCTTAACAGAGGGCAAGGCTGGCAAGAAGAAGAAGAGTGGTACTCAAGAGCAAAGGGCCCCTACGATGAGGAGGGAATGCAAATGAATAGGACTAAAGTATGAGGGAATTACAGAGAGGGTTTATATAGTATGGACGAGTACTTTAGGGCAGGGTTCTGAGTATGAAATAGTTAAGGGCAAGCGTGAGAGAAGGAATGTTCTGGAATGATGAGGAAGAAGCAGTGATAACTGTGAGAGAAAGATAAGGACCTTGAGGTATGACATCACCAGTGATGTCATAGGTCTAGCCTCAGGTCATGTGCTAGTTCCTGTGGTCATGTGCACTGGCCATGTGACCTTGGAAAGAAAGAAATGCTAAGGTAAAACTGTTATAGGCATCCGGGATGGAAGACTAGAACATGGCGCTATCCTGACTCTTGGCAGGATGGCCGATGCCTATACTGAGGTTGCGACAGTTGCGAGGTACGAGAGGCGTTGTCAATGCCTGAGGAACTCAGCAGTGGGGCGATTGAACGATGGTGAGAGCGGAGCCACTTATGCGTAGGCGGGCTAGTGCCTTTAGAACAAAGGGTGATCCCCCAAAGACCACAATGAAAGGATAGGGATCCTCCATCATAGTTCCTAGGGCTTATATAGAGACTATGGTAGTGACAGTGACGGTGGTTATGAGTGACTAGGGTAGAGGGTACTACCTAAAGGGTGTAGTCCATGTGGATAACATGCAGTGTGGTAGAAGGCATGGCTACGGCAAGGCGAAGCAGAGATTAACTAGGGGTGAGGTGTACACGTGCATGGGAATGGAATGGAAGAGAAGGTGTACGCCGAACCTTATCATAGATTGGATCGTGGCAGAGATCTAGATCATCCCGATCAACGGAGATAACCGTGGGAAGATCCAATCGGGGACAAGGGTAAGGATAGGGGCAGAGTCTAGCATGTGCCCATATCCGCTAAGGTAAATGATGCGGTAAAGTAAATGTTAGTCTGGTTAACTGATAGAGATAGCGATGTACGAGCCGGTACTGTAACAAAAACAGTGCTCAGTGATGCATAGCATATGAGTGAAAGTGAAGAAAAATAGATAGAGAGCATACATGGAACTGAACTACAACACTCTCCCCTATTCACCAGATTTGAGGTCTAACCATGAATCTGTGAATTCCATGTAGGAGGGTTCAAAGGGTTGAAACAGAGAGAGGAAAGATGTAGAGTCAATACTCCAAATAGGTCATGGGGCTGACAAGTGCTTGGAGTGGAAGTCAGTGATAGCGTCTTGTGCATGCTTTAAATTAGCTGTGGGTTCCCAGGTGCAATCCACCTTGTCCCATCCCTTCCAGTGGATGAGGTATTGTAATTTCCCATGATAAAGATGTGATGCAGCAATGAAGTCAACTTCATATTCTTCATGATGGTCTTCAGTCACAGTAATAGGGTCTGGTTTAAATACAGGTTGACTGGCCAGCAGGGCTTTATAGGGTTTTATGTGGGAGACATTAACCATAGGGTGGATGTAGACGGTAGTAGGGAGGTGGAGCATGATGGTGTTAGGGAGGACGGCTGTGATATGATATGACCTGATATATTTTTGTGTTAATTTATGTGTGGGGTATGGAAGAGAAAGATGGTTGGTAGAGAGCCAGACCATGTCACCAATAGAATATGAGGGAGTGAGAGAACATTTGGATTCTTGTGCATGGGACATCCGATCCCAGGTTTTTGTTAATGTGGCAGCAATATTGTCATGGGCCCAGCCCAAAGAAGAAGCAAATAACCCACCAGGAGCTGTAGAGGAGCATGGAGGCTCAACCCCCAGTCGTGGTGAATAATTATGTGTTACTTCAAAAGGAGAGGTGCCAGTAGCTATGGTGAGAGACATATTGTGGACAAATTGTGCCATCTTTAGCCAGAAGGCCCAAGAATCCTGTTCTTTGGTGATGTAGGCTCTGAGGTAAGCCAGTACTTCTCGATTGACTCATTCCATTTGCCTGTCTGTTTGTGGGTGATATGCCATAGACAGCTTTTGCTGAATTCCAAGCACCTTGCACAGTTCTTGAGTAAACTTGGAGATGAACTGTGGTCCTCTGTCTGAAATGATAGAGTTAGGTAGTCTGTGGGTGCACCATACGTGATCCCTAAATAAGATGGCTAGGTCCGAAGAAGAAGTGGTTTTAGTACATGGGAAAAGAACAATCTCTTTTGAGAAATGGTCCATTACGACGCCAATGGCATTGTATCCTTTTGACAAAGGAAAGCCCATAATGAAATTAACAGAAATGTCAGTCCATGAATGAGAAGGAACTAGTAAGGGTAAAAGTTTTCCTGCCAGTGGCATTGATGAACCCTTTGTGAGGGAGCACACCTGACAGTGAGAAATGTAATTAGAAATATCTTGGGCAGCGCCTGACCACCAATAAAACTTTTTAATAGAAGCAATGGTATAGTCATGGCCAGGGTGACCTGCGACTGGAGAATCATGAAAGAGTGAAATGAGTTTGTTTCATAGCAAAGGTGGCACAAAAACAATGCCATTAGAATTTCTCAATAACCTATCTGTTGAATAGTATTCATAGTCATTGATAGCATCCAAGTTCATTTTTTCTGATTCTGTGCATAATTTAGTTTTGAAGTTCGGTGTAAGGGATGTAGAAGAAATGGCTTGTACTCCAGTGGAGCCAAATCCTTTATTGTTACATTGGGACTCCTCTAGAGTTGTTGTTTCTATTAATATGGGATTTTCTATTTTTTCAATAATTAGTTGAGTAATACGATTGTGTTTTGAAATGGGAAAAGGAATGTCTGAGTGATTGAACAGAATTACACCTATTTCTCCCCTATAATCAGTGTCAATAACTCTGGCCATGACATTGATTTTGTGCTTGAGGGTGAGATCTGAACAGGGTGCAATTCTGCCATAAGTGCCATGTGGGAGCTGAATAGATATGGAAGTGGGGACGAGAAGCTGGTTGTGAGAGGGAATGGTAGCGGTGGAGGAAGAGTAAAGGTCGAAGCCAGCAGTGGAGAGAGAGCCTTTTGAGGGTAGTCAGGTGTCAGGGGAATTAAGGGTAACGGGAATAGCAAGGTTAGTGGAATGGAGAATAGAAGAGGGAGGAAATACAACAATGTTTTTGTTTAAGTTATCAATGGTGTCACCATGGTCTGGTTGATGAGAAAGTGCATCAGCATGGCTGTTTGTGTTGCTGGGTTTATAAATTAATGTGTATGAGAATTCTTATAGTAGCTCATACCAGCTCATCTGGTGGCCCGAGAGAGTTTGTGGCTTTTTTCAGTATTCAAGGTTTTTATGGTTGGTCCAAATTTCAAACATGGTGAGACCAATTAAGTAGTGGTGCCACTCCTCCAGTGCACAAATAATAGTAAGTAGTTCTTTATCATAAATGGGGTAATTTCGTTCAGTAGAGGAAAGGGAAAGGGAAAGAAAGGCACAAGGATGCCAAAGATTATCAGTGCCCTGGACTGAGAGAACAGTGCTGGTAGCGATGTCACTGGCATTGGTTTCCAGGTGCATAGGGTGGGAGGGGTTGGGGTAAGCTAAAAGAGAAGCTTTGGTGAATCGTTTTTTGAGGGTGTCAAAGGCAGTTTGCTGAGCTTCACCCCAGGTGTAAGCTACACCTTTCTTCATAAGGTCATTAAGGGGTTGTGCAATTTGGCTGAATCCATCAATGAAGTGCCTATAATAGTTACAGAGTCCCAGGAAAGATTGCAACTGTTTTAACTTAGTTGGTGTAGTCCATTCCAGAATGGCATTGACTTTTTTAGTTTGCATGGCTACCCTGTCTTTGGAGACATGCATGCCTAGAAAGTCTATGTTGTCAGCATTAAATACACATTTTTCTGGTTTGGCATAAAGATCATTTTCACGCAAGCACATCAATACTTCCTTCATGATTTCAGAATGCTCTTTGTTGGTTTTCTTTTTGGTGAAGATGCATATGTCGTCGAGATAGACGATAATGATGGCATACATGTCATTAAAAATATTGTTCATTATCTGTTGAAATATGGGAGGAGAATTAGTCATGCCAAAATACATTACTACTAGCTCATAAGCGCCTAGTAGGGTGATGAAGGTCACTTTCCATTCATTACCTTCTTTGATGTGGACATTATTATAGCCTCATCAGGGGTTGAGACATGTGAACTTATCAGTGCCCTTCAGGTGGTCCACCAAAGAGGAAATGAGAGGAAGAGGATATGAGTTTTTTACTATATCCTCATTTAAATATCGGTAGTTCATGACAAGTCATTTCTCTCCTGTCTTTTTGGGAATAAAGAATACCAGTGCCATTTGAGGGGATTTAGAGGGGTGTATGTACCCCTTTTCTTGTTCGGATTTGATGAAGTTCTGGACTTCTTCAATTTCAGCTTCAGATAAAGGAAGTTCAAGGTCTTCCATAAGTGGTTGACCAGTTGTGCTGAGTTTTGAGCACAACAGTTTTTTGTACATCTATTAAACATTATTTTCTTTGCCACCCAGTCAATGAGTGGGTTAAGGCAATGAAACCAATTGTATCCTAAAATAATTTCATGAGATCCGAGGGTAGCCACCAGGACTTCGACTGCCTTGGAATGTCCATCATATGATAATACATACAAAAGAGACATAATGAGAAATACAACCATGTTTTGATGTGGATCCATCCACATTTGTAATGTGCATTGGTTTGGACAATGGTTTGGTTTCAATGCTGATCTTGTGGACCCAATCTTTGTTGACAAACATTTGTATGGCCCCAGATTTCAAGAGGGAGACTGTAGATCAATGGACCCATTTTTTATCTTTCTGAAAGAAAACATCAGTTACTATATCAAATTCCCCTCCTTGAGAGGGATCTGGTTCATGATGAGAAAAGGAAGCTGGGGAGGATTTGTAAGAGGAAATACACATTTTCTTGTCCATTAATAAGGAATTAAGCACACTATTTTTTACTTCTGGTGCCACACCCAATTGGGATACCTTTTCAGAACTATTGTATGAACAACTGTTCAATGACAACTCGTCAACCTTGTCACTGTCCATCTCCCTTTTGATTGACAAAATGGAAAAAGGGTTATCATAGGAAGAAGAAGACAATGATGAAAAAGGTAAAGATGAAACTGTTATAGTTTGGGCCACATATGCCCCTATTTATTCTTTCACCTTCGCTCATATGCTTTGCATCACTGAGCAACATTCACTTAGCACTTTCTCCCTTCCAAAGTCACGTGACCTGAGGCTAGACTTATGACATCATAGATGATGTCATACCTCATGGTCATTATCTTTCTCCCATATTTATTTCTATCTTCTTCTTTTCTTCCAGAATGTTCCATCGTTTCCTTATCTTTGCCTGCCCTATATCTAATTCAAACTCAGATGCTTGCCCTAAAGTACTCAGTCTTACTATATAAATCTCTCCTGTAATTCCTTTGTACTTTAGTCCTATTCACTTCGTTCCACCCACCATCTGGTGCCTGCAACTCAGTGATACCACTCACCTTTTTCCTCACCAGCCTAGCCCTCTGCTCAGGGCCACTTGCATGCTCTATTGTATCTGCTCAGTTGCCATTCCTATCTTCAACCTCAACCTCATCGTCCTCGTTGATATCAATACCACCAGTCGCCATCTCCTCATTTCCGTCTTTCTAGTTCAAGTCATCATTGCAGCCTGCAACAGAAACAAAGCTAAGGTCCTTTGCTGAATGAACACCTCCCAGGTTTACTTGGCTTTGCCTTTTCCCTTCAAACCTTCTGTGGCTAATTGCTATGCCTTGGCTTTGAACAAGTCAAAGTAATATGTCTGAGCTTCGTCGTTTTGCCAGGCAGGTGGACCTGGCATTGTAGAGGAGGGGGTGGCCATGACAGAGGCAATGGCCGTGGTAGGAGTGAGTGGGATCTTATGATTTTGAAAACGAGGAGGGGCGTAGGATGTTCTCCTAGTGAGGGGATCAAAGGTGGCCTGTCTGTGGCCTCATACATGTCTCGGCTTTTTGTAGTTGCACAAGATACTGTATGCCCTTGTTTGTTGCAGTTGTAACACGTGCATGTATTGGGGACATGTCCTTGTCCTTGGACTGTGTGTATGTCCTGCATAGGAGTGCCTTGACCCGGTTGTATACCAATGACGGTGAACCATGGTGGGTCAGACCTTATCAAGGTGGAGGCGATAGTCTTTGATCATTCTAGCCACATCCGGTTGAACATTTTTCTGATGGCAATGGTATGCTTCTTCCACATTGCAAGGTCATTGGTGAGAGTGGGATTGTGAAGGGAAAGTTGAAAGTATATGTTATAATCAATATTCTCCCTGTATACGTGGAGTGCATAGGTGTTATCCACACCAGCATCCAGACGGAGAATGTTGAATTGTTGTGTAAAGACCTTGATGGGAAGTCACTCCTGCTTGAAGGTGGCAAGCGACTTATAGGCCTCTTCCTTGAGGACATTGATGCAGAAATGATCCTCAATATCCTTTTTTACCTTGGGCCAAATAGGCCAAACTAACAACTTTTTGGAGGGGTTGTTCTCCAGTTCCTCTAACTTGTTGTAACAGACAAGTTGGATCTGAGTGAAGTTGGCAGCTTTGCCAGTAAGGCGAAGAAATGCAGCGGCAGTCTTTTGTTTGTTGTTGAGGCCCATTTGGCACTCAATCCAGATGACCAGATGGACCCACCAGTTGTGGAAGGTTTTTTGATTGCTGTCCCATGTCCTGGGTTTGGAAAAAGCCTTGTAAGCATTCAAAGGAGGGTTGGCTTGCCTGGTCATTAGAGAGACCAGGCTGTTGATCGCATCAAGTACATCAAGTACATCTGGCATCCTTACTGACTGCTATCTTCCAAGCAGTCTCTGGGGATGGACTTCAAAGATAGCATTGGTTGGGTTGGAGGGTAGTGTGTGGGCAGAGAACAGAGTAGTTGGGAGCACCAAGGTCCCAAAGGTGGTGGTAATCTGAATGGATGTATTGGGGGTCTTGGATGTACACATGGTGGGTATGAATCTTCTTTCTCCTTAAGAATAGGCCATTGGTCCTGTCAGGCTTGGGAGTAGCATCATTCAGGTTTAGAGACTGTGTGTGGAGCGGACATTGAGGCAATAGAAAGCAAGTGTGGCTGCTTGTCTCTGAACTTCAATGTGGGCCAGCCACTTAGTATGACTCATGAAAAGGAAGGGGGAACATAGTGGTTTGGCCTTTAGGGAGTCCTATTCAAGTGAAACCATATTGCTCTACGGTTGGCTCAATGAGGAAAATGGCAACAAGGAGACAACGATTGACAATGTTGGCAAGGACGTTAATGACTATGATGAGATGTGTGAGTGGAAGATAGATGATGGTGGTTCTGAGCATAGACGAGCCCCTTGACAGAGGGCGAGGCTGGCAAGTAGAGGAAGAGCGGTACTCAAGAGCAAAGGGCCCCTACGATGAGGAGGGAATGCAAATGAATAGGACTAAAGTATGAGGGAATTACAGAGAGGGTTTATATAGTATGGATGAGTACTTTAGGGCAGGGTTCTGAGTATGAAATAGTTAAGGGCAAGCATGAGAGAAGGAATATTCTGGAATAATGAGGAAAGAGCAGTGATAACTATGAGAGAAAGATAAGGACCTTGAGGTATGACATCACCAGTGATGTCATAGGTCTAGCCTCAGGTCATGTGCCAGTTCCCATGGTCACATGCACTGATCACGTGACCTTGGAAAGAAAGAAATGCTAAGGTAAAACAGTGCTCAGTGATGTGTAGCATATGAGTGAAAGTGAAGAAAAATAGATAGAGAGCGTACACAGAACCAAACTACAACAATATTCTTACTGAATGTCCAAATCTTCCACCAGGTCACCCATCTTCACCTGACCAATGCCTGGGCATCCTGGTACCCTGTTGCAAATGCCATCAGCCTAGAGGATCTTAACCAGATCACTCACCTTTCATTTTACCTATCCACCTATCACACTATTCTAGCTCTGTTGCAGAAGATCCTGGGATGCAAGAACCTTGTGATCCTCATACTTTGGAAAAGACCCAGCATCTCTGAGAGCACAGTTATGGGTTTCCTCAAAGATGCTGGCATCAAGGATGATTGTATTCTTGTGTTGGATGCTGAATTGTTCAGGCACCATATGTTGGATGAAGGATTCTGGGCATGTGTGGAACAAGTTGTTAAATCATGAGATAGACTCAGATCAGAAGGTATATACCAAAGTGTACCAGTCCCAAAAAGCCCAATGATTCAATGACCTACCCATGTCAGCTGGTCACAAGACTGATCACATGGTTCAAATTGAGGTGAAGCTTACTGAGAACAACTTCCACTCAGAAGTGGAGTGGTTAATCCCGACTGACAATTGTTACAGGTTGTATCCTGGACTTATCCTCTGCGCGTACGCTCTTCTTATTTATCTTTTACCTTACCCTTTTCCCAGCGGCACGTGACCATGGGAACATAGCACGTGACCATGAGAGATGTCACATGACAGATCTCCATCTCCGAACCATCGGATCTGGGGGATCTCGATGCCATCACCTCGAGGCTAGGCCTTCTACTTCTATTTCATTTCCGTTCCACGCCTTAGCCTCATTGCGCGCTTCCTAACTTCTCTTCCATTCCCCATCCTCATGTCTTCCCACTTCACACCTCATGTTGTCCTCCTGGTCGACATGTGTACGCCTCATGGACTATTAGTCAGCGAGCCTTCCTACGTATTTATACCCTTCGACTCAGTAGCTAGAACTCCCAGTTCTGTCAACTTCATCTTAGGGATTCAATCCAATCCATTGTCTATACTCT
>QFEQ01001506.1:0-27787 GCA_003316335.1 Hemileccinum impolitum
TAAAGGGTAGTCTGTACATGAGGTAGCAGCAAGGTAGAAGGTATGGCTACTAAGAAGGAGCAGAGATTAACAGAGTGAGGCTTACATGTGTAGGTGGAAGAATGGAAGCGAAGGTGTAAGCTGAACCTAATCATAGATTGGATCATGGCAGAGATCCAGATGGGATCTATCTCAGATCAACAGAGATAACTGTGGGAAGATCTAATCATGAGTAGGATAAGGATAAGGGCAGAGTCTAGCATGTGCCCATAATCCGCTAAGGTAAACATTTAAGATAAATGTTAGTCCAGAGAACTGATAGAGATAGCAAGTACAAGCTGTGTACTGTAACAACTTTTGAGTGGACACTTACTCTTACTTCATCATAGCATCCACTACCTGTTCCACCACCTTCCAAGTGGAGCACCCTTCGTCGTCTCAGTCATTGTTCAACTATTAGTCCTTTGCCTTTAAAGCTTAGAAAGACCTCTCTCTGTTGAGTGACATCTCAAATCAGCATCCACCGTCTACAAATGCAATGGAAGTCCTCTGTCCTCGCCAGGTCTATGTTCGACCTCACCAAGACCAAATGTAACAAGATCTACAACTGGATATGCCATGTTTTTGGCAAACAGACTAGTCTCATGGCTTTCCAGAAGACAGAAACATGTCAGGCTCTCTTCAACTGAAGCTGAGTACTGTGGAATGACTAAATGTGCTAAACAAGTCCAATGGATTCATAACCTCTTCGGAGAGATCAATATACCATTGGGTCACATACCAATGTGTGTAGATAACCAAGGAGCTATGTTCCTTGCTTTGGATCTAGCACAAGAAGGTCGTACCAAACATGTTCGTATTCCAGAGCACTACATACATGAAGCTGTGGAAAACAATAAAGTAGAGCTATTCTATGTCTCTACTAACACATAGTTCACAGACATCTTCACAAAAAACCTAGGAAAAATAAAATTCCTAGAGGGAAGAAAGATGCTTACCCTTATACCATTCCCATCATGAATGGTGAGGAGGAGTGTTGAGAACATACCTAAAACACCTTTAGAACATATCCAAACATCATTTGGAACAAACAAAAATATCAGGTTTTGACCCTAAACATGTTTGTAATACATTCATAGTAAGTTCATAGTTACTACAAACCTATTAGGATAAGAACAGTAATACATTCATAGTATGTTCATTTTTTCCCACAGTCCAGAAAAGTGATTGCTGGTACTTACTGATTACACCATTCATGTTGGTCATATGATGAGATCATCTGATCCATGATAAGATATAGTGTAATATCACACCATCCTAGATCACCTGATCTAGAGAGTCATATCATTCTCTTTCTTCATTCTTTTATTGGTTAGAATGGTACAGAATATGATAGAACATTTGTTCTTGTATACAAATCAGTACATAGATGTAAATATCATGTACCCCTATATAAGATCATCTTTAGGATCATCTTATCTCTAACAAGTTCACTCTTGATTCATTCTATCACTGCTCTGATCCTCAGTGCAAGACTCTTGGTCCAACCTCAGATCATTAGCTTCAAATAAGTGTTTCTACTTGAGCCTTATTCCTTTGTCCCTTCACATTCAGGATATCTTTAAATCTTGAAAATCACACCTATATTCCCTAGTCTAGTTAACTTAGGGTTTTCCCCTAGAATATGATGACTTTCCCCTCTTTCTCTTGGTTGATCTAAGGTGTATTCAGCCTATAACATCTCTTGACATATAATTGTAGAAAGTGGTGACTAAGTACACTCAGTACCAAGTATTAGAATACTGAACTCTGTATTAACTAACCTAAGTAGGCTAATAAGTATCAGTAACTATAGTAAACACTATAGTAAAAGAGTTGTACTCATCTCAGTACCAAGTATAATTATACTGGACTGAGGTGTGTGAAGAAAACTCCATACAAAAGAATGACACTGATTACCTAAGCATCATCAAGTAGGTGTTCCTACTTGAGCTCTATTCCTTTGTCCCTTCACATTCAGGATACCATTATATCTCAAAAAGGCCAACATACATTGTAAGAGCATCATGATCCAGTTATCAGTAAATTCACATAGTGCTTAAACTGGCTTAAACTGGCTTTATGTGTCTTTTAGACACTTATTTTGCTTAGCTGACTACCACAACAGTTGATTGCAGCTTGCTGAGCAGAGTCCAACATGATTAATCATGATATGCAGCAGTTGCACAAGACCTTCTCCAGTTGAACCTCAACCCACAAATTTTGAACTATATTCTGTTCTACATCCACTGTTCTCATGTAGCCCTCATCAGGAAATTTACAAATGTCTTTTTGGGTCTTAATGTGACTTTACTAAGCTTTCGCAACTTGGGGACTCTTGGCTAGGTACTGCAGGCTCTGACAAGTCGTAAAAGCTTAGTAAAGCCACATTAAGACCAAAAAAGACATTTGTAAATTTCTTGATGCTCCACAGCTCCCAGCCGCATGGCCTAGAGCATCCTTATCACCATTTGTGTACCTGCCTGAAGTACTATTTATGTTTGCCCCCTACCACACTGCTGCTTTTTTTCATTCACCATGGCCTCTGATGAAGGTGAGAATAAGATCGCAGCCGATGTCGATGCAAAGTCTCTCGAGGGCCAGCCTGCTTCATCCCCTGGCGCGAATACAACCCTCCATCGCAAACTCAAGAACCGTCATGTCGCCATGATCAGGCGCTTACCCCCTCTATGCTTCTGCTGTCTGACCCTTCAGCTCATCCTCTTTTAGTATCGGTAGCGTCATCGGTACTGGTCTCTTTCTCGGAACAGCAACCTCTCTAATGAATGGCGGTCCCCTTGGCCTTCTCTTGGGTTACGTCTTCGTTGGATCCATATGTTTTGCTACCATGGTCTCTTTATCTCCATCAATTCCAGGCACACACATCTTATATCATCTTCTGCAGCTTTCTCTCGGCGAAATGGCGGCTTTCTTACCTCTTCCTGGTGGTTTCGTTAAACTCGCTGAACGATTCATCGATCCTGCCTATGCCTTTGCAACCGGTTGGAATTATTGGTACGGTTGGTCGGTACGTTTACTTCGACATCAATTTCAACATTCGCACTCACTCACTCTCGCAGTTCACCTTACCTGGTCCGTATGTTCAAGTCCCAGTGACAAGACGTCGTACTGACGTTCTTCTAGCCGAATTGTCTGCTGCGGCAACCATCATCAGTTTCTGGGACAAGACAACCAACCCTGCTGTCTATATCACTGTATGCTTGGTCGTTGCCATCGGTATTAATGTCCTCGGCGTTGGTGAGCACCTCTCTATGATTTTAACTCTTTTCCCCTTATAATCCACCACAGGTGCATATGGAGAAGCCGAATTCTGGTTCAGGTGAATTCCAACATCAGATTTTCATTCGCTTTTTCCACTCACGCGTCCGTTCAGCTCCATCAAAGTTATTACCATAATAGGTGTAATCATTCTTGGTATCATCGTCGACTTAGGTGGTGGTCCAAACCACGATCGGATCGGATTCCGATACTGGAGGGACCCGGGTCCATTCACGGACTACCACGGATTCACCGGTGCAAAGGGCCATTTCCTTGGAACCTGTAGCGTCATCACACTAGCTACTTTCTCGTACATTGGCACTGAAGTCGTAGCAGTTCGTGTTTTTATCACAACCCTTCTCTTCCCTGCTGAACCCTATGACCAGATAGCAGCTGCTGAAACGAAGAACCCCCGCCGGAATGTCCCAAAGGCAATCAGGAGAGTCTATATCCGTATCCTAGTGTTCTACATCGGTGGCGTCCTCATTATCGGTTTGCTCGTCCCTTCCAACAACCCGTTGCTCAACCTCAACTCCACAAACGCCTCTGCCTCGCCATTCGTCATTGCTTTTAACGCGGCCGGCATCAAGGTCTTGCCTTCTGTACGTCTGTGATCAGAGATTACAGCCTCATTTTCCCACGCGACACTTTCGTAGATTATCAACGCTGCTCTTGTAACCTCTGCCTGGTCTGCTGGTTCAAGTGACCTCTATATCTCCTCACGTACCCTGTGTATGACCCCCAATCTTTTTCGGTGACCATGTTCACCGCTAACACATCGCCCCTTAGACGGTCTCGCTGTTTCTCGCAGTGCGCCAAAATTCTTCTGTCGGACGACACGCTCTGGATTACCTTATGTCGCTGTCGGGATCTCTTCGTGCTTTGCGTTCCTTGCATACATGACTGTCGGGACCAGTTCCGGCATCGTCTTTACCTGGCTCTCCAACTTCTCCTCCACATCGGGTTTGATCAGTTGGTTTGGTATTGGATTGACGTATCTCAGGTTCTACAAGGGAATGAAGGTTCAGGGGATCGACAGGAGCACGCTCCCGTTTGCTTCTCGAATACAGCCCTTTGCAGCATGGTATTCTGTCTGTGGATCTGCGGTCGTGCTCTTCGTGCGTCACTCTCCCTCACCCTGTCTGTTTCACCTTTTTTCTGTGCCTCGACTGACGTCTCGGCTCTCCTCTAGTTCAGCGCCTGGCCAGTTTTTCTCGAGGGCAACTGGTCCACAGCCACGTTTGTGACTGACTACTTCCCGATCATGTTCTTCCCGGTCCTCTATGTTTTCGCCAGGCTCTTCATGCGGGCACGCCCAGTCAGACCACACGAGATGGACTTTGTCAGTGATGTGGCCGAATTCGATGCCATGACGTGCGTCTTTCTTCCCTTTCTTTTTTGGTGATGTTATGTACGATGCCCGCCAAAAAAACAGACATGACGATCCACCACCAAAGAATAAGGTGGAAGCGTTTTGGATGTGGCTCGTATGTCGTTCCCCTAATCTGAGCGACATTTCTTCTCATCACTAGTTTTACTTCTAGATGTGATCCGGAACATACCATTGGCTAACCATCTTCAGTGCATGTACATGTATATGCACCACACAACGCCATGGCCCCTTCGAGTTGTTTGTATATGTACTTGTATCCCACCGTGATGCTGGTCCTGAAACGCAAAAAACTCCCAGGCTCAAGGCTGTGACTTATGTACTACTGGGATTAGAACCGCTGTGCACACAAGCAATATACTGACACATGGTCCGTCAATGGCTCGTATGCAGTATCAGCCCAGCCTTGACAAGAGGGGTTAATCAGCGTTGAGTTGGGGGCAATGAGCGCTGAACCTAGTGCAGACCCTCAAGTTCATGTTAAATGGCCTGCAAATTTTGCGGTGCAGACGGCGGATTCGGAGTGGCTTGCTTTCAAACCAAAGCATGTCGTGACATTAAACCAACACTAACCAAGTCGGTTCGTTCCTATGACTGTATGAGAGACCTCCTAAAGGATGTGTCCATTCCGGAAGGGGGGTAACAATTCACTGCTGGTACGTCAACTCATTCCCCCAAGCCTGTGGTGTACCCCTCATTTGGAACGATAAAATACCTCCCCGTGCGATTTGGTCATGTCGGATGATGGGCTGTTCCGCGTTGCGACCGTTTATGCTCAGAGAGTACACGTAAGGGTTTGACGGTGCCCCACGAGAAATGATGTCCAATTTCCCGCTCAACGACGGCAGAGCAATCGAGACCATGTCGAATAAGGGGCTGAACGTGTGATGAGTATGGTAAGTTGGAGGGGCGAAAAAGAGTTTGATACCTCCCGACGACGTATTCGCCCGACACCGGGTTTACGGGGTAGAAGCCGAGTGCGCTGAAGAGGTACCAAGCACTCATTTGACCGCAGTCTTCATTCTGGAAAGTCAAGGTACATAAGTTCACGAGAAATGATGGCAAGTATGTCTTTACCCCAGATAGTCCGTTGATGGTCGCGTTGTAGTTTGACTCCGCGATCTGACGAACACGAATTTGCGATTTAGATGCCGCGCCAGCTAACGAATAGAGATAAGGGATGTGATGAGAAGGCTGTGGTAAAGTGCATCAGTAAGAACCGTGCTATTGTTATTCATCGTAACCTCGTTTGTATGATCATTATGGCCTACCAAATCGGCACTCAGTCAACAAAGGTGTCTACCTACGAATCACCACTCACCACCATCAAAATGTTCATCCAAAAACTCGACAAAACTCTTGTTGCCACCCTTGCGTTCAATAAGGCCAGGAACATCATGAACCACATCAAACGTGTATGCCCACTTATCGCCCTCTGTCCACCCGTTATCTGGACCTGCCCAAGCCCCGCTTGCATTCCTCGCCTCCATGAATCCGGTTTCATAATTGAAAATGGTAAAGGGGTTGTTCATCGCACGTTCCCGGAAAAACATCTCTTCGCTGGTTTTGTTGAGTAACCCAGCTAACACGGAGACGGCAAAGTCGTCATCTAGGGAAATATTTAGGATCGTGTCCCCAACGAACTACTTGGAGATTCACAGGAATAATCAAGCGTGCGGGAGGCAGACTCGGAGTGGATATCATCTGCTACCCAACCCTTTTGCGCGTAGACGGAAGATAAACCTGCACGCACTTCGTAGTCAACGAGCTGAATCAAGGGTCATTTAGTAGCAATGCATCTTAATTGCGAAACATGCCTCCTCGCGATCACTGTACCTGTTTAATTGTCAGGAAAAGCTTCCGGGTACACAACAGTGACCTCACGAAGTTGTAGTATCGTTGACGGGAGGTACGGTAGCATCCTTATATACCGCGTCCCAAGCAGCATCGAGGTCGAAATCGGTAAAGCCCTTCAACACCGCTTCCGCGACAAGCGAGTCCGCATGCGTGGAAACCTAGATGCACTCATCGACGGCATACAGTGATCAGGATGAGTTTACATACCATGATGTTCGTTTCTGTTCAATGTATTCACAAGAAGTCTGAGTTCATGGAAAGCAGCCTTACCAACAATGTTTTTCCACATTGGAAGCCAGCCACCCTAGAGAGGAAAGAGTGTTGAGGAAATGATCCCGTCGATCCTTGATTTAGATACCTCTTTGTAGTCCTGGATCATGCTTTGTACCATTCCTACAATCCTCTCCGGGGCGAAGAGAATCAGCCACGCCCACTCAGCCCGATAAGTATCCTGCACGTGGTTTAACGCAGAGTGCAAAGGCAGGCGAGCTTGACACACCCAATTCGAGTAGCCGGTGTAGGATACACCCTCATGAATAGAATCGTCATAACCGGAGTAATATCTTCCATATTCATCTTGTTCGTAAGGATACTACGTGGATCCGGATGAGCAGGCGCACACAGTCATTGCCAGTGAACATACCTGAAGGGAATGAAAGAACCCGGTGTAAAACACTTCTTTCTGTTCTCTTGTCGCCCCGACTAGTGTGATCCTATCGAGTTTCTCAGCCCACGCAGTGCGTGTCTTCCTTGCCGTTTCCTCGAGAGACTGGCCATCCGGTATCTCTTTCGCCAAGTTCTCTCGAGCTTGGCCAATCGAGATGAACGAAACACCAACCCTGACGTTGACCTGCGCTAGCTCTGGCTTGAAAATAGCATAGGCAGACAACACGGCCCCAGCACCACTCTTCTGATTCTGGATCACGCTTCCATTTTGTGCGATACCCCATGAAGCAAAGGGTTGATCAAATCTAGCGCAAAAATACCCACTCCATTTCGTAGCAGGCGTAGAGACAGGGTCGATGATGTAGTCTTGCCTCTCTGGATTGCTTCCACAAATTTCCAGACGGTCAGGGTCAATTACGATGCTCCCTTCTGGATATGTGAGGTTGTTTGGATTTGACGAGCCGATCACGGAAGGTCTTGTGGCCTCCACTAAGACGTAGGGAACATTCGTGTCTGTGAATGTGAAACGTAAATGTCCGACACGAGACGCTACAGACAAACAGCCGTGTAGAAATCAGCCTGGCCTGCACGATCTCAATAACAGGCTGGATACCCACTTGCACTCTGTTCAGCGAATATCTTACCGCCCTCTATAGCATCTAATTGGACGCCATAGTAGCTCACTGAGACTGTTTCTCTCTCATGGCTGAATGCCATACCGCGATCCTCGAACTTGGAACGGATCTTCCCCGCGCCAGGACTCACTGCAACCTGTCCGCTTTCGCCCATCCAGATGGCAGGTTGGTGAGTTCCCTGAAAGCCGTGGACAGAAGCATCTGTGTAATTGTATGGCGTAACGGAAACATAGTTTACCCTCGTCTGTGCAACCCATCGCGTCATTGCAAAAGGTGGCGCAGTAGAGGGAATCATCCCTCCCGACCCATTCGGTGAGTCCCCGCCATTTCCTATCAGTCTACACAAGTCAGCGGGCAACACAGAACAATTTGAGTGCCCGTGCTTACGGATTTACGTGATCAACAGCATCGCTGCGAGGTTCATCGAAAGGTACAGGACGATTTCTAGGGGTTATCATGGAGGCTGAGCAAATGACGGCGATTAGGGCCACAAGGCCTTGCAAACTCATAGTGAGGGCAGATGAGCTGGCTGCAGCATTCCGAGTAGGGCGAATTTGAGGAACATTGAGATCAGCACCTTCCCCGGACACTGCTGCACTACGAGTACTGGGTTTTCTCCCAGAATGCGCCATACGTCTAAACAATCGGTGTTGGATGATGATGTCAAGCAGAAAGAAAACTAACGCACAATATAAATTCGACTTGAGTTTACACTGACGCAGATTCTGGATCTGTAGGTCATGTCATTATTATCACAGACGACGAGGATGATGAGGATGACGAAAATTCCGTGTCCGAGTCAGCGGCCCATCGCTCAAGAAATATAGAAAACAACCCACCAAGCTTGCCACTTGATGTTTCAGTGTTTCAGTCTCCGGAACAGAATGGAGGTAGTTCCAGTCTGTAGGAAACGGTGTCGCAAATTGATGGTCTCTTGGCAGTGAGATTGAGGCTCCGGCGCGTCGCCTGTGTCCTAGTTCAACACGGTTGGGCCAGTTCAAACCCGCTAGCCTAGCCCGGAATTGGTGACGATCGGGGCGAAGGGTGGCAGTGTTACAGTGTACTGAGTTGACAAGTTCAACTTCCTGAAGTACCACGACCTCCTTGGAAAAGTCTGCTTGGCGTTCAAGCTTTCAAGACTCAGGCCCGTCGTAAGTTGTCACACCCACTCATTTGGCCGTAATTTCTGCCAGGGTTCCCAGCTGGCTTGCGCTCCTTGACAACGATGCTATCCGGGGGGAAGAATTCCGGCTTTGCACCTTTCGCCCACCAAAGACCACATATTACTATATTCTTGACTTCTCCGAAAGAACCTGTGGGTAAACACAGGTTTCATCAGCTATCCGCCGTTAGTTTCAGACCGATTCACAGGCAGGGGTACCGTCTCAGTGTTTTATTTAAATTTCAGTCTGCTAGGGATTTCCCGAATTGTCCCGCAATGTTTTGAACGGAAGCATAACCACTACCGTTCATGTCTGCGTAGGAGGCTGGTGAGAGCAAATGCGAAACATTACGAGACCCGCTTCATGCGTATCAGAGCTTCGATTGATAGTAGCAGGACGAATGCAGTGAAGGTTCCAAGAACATTTTCACCTCGGCGGGTCTATGCTGAACTCTGGGGTTGTCGCCTATCAGTATGCATCTGAGGTGCGCGCTCTATCCTTTGATCATCCGGGGTTCTTGTGGTATGGCGGAATTTCAAAAGCGGCGACATCAATGGCTCGCCTCTCTCAATAGTGTTGGCCTTGTGCTCTACAAGCGAGTGTTTCAAGTTGCCTGTTACGTTGCCATTCCAAATTGTCACTTGTTCTTGTCAACAGTTGTGGCGAGTTCCTATGATCATCTTGGGATATAAATGGGTGCAAGAAGATATTGCGCTCTTTCCCCGGGGATACGCATCATGAAGGTGCCGGTCAGCTTCTGCCGTCAGGCTCCTGCTTGGACTATCTTGGCGGTTTCGCTCGCAACACTCTCAACTGCTGCTGTCAGTCACCTCGGTGTTCGTGATGATTTGCACTTCTCGGTCGAAGCAAGAGGGTCCAACCTCGATTCCTCCCTTCCCATCTACAAGAATCCGAATGCGCCGATCGAAAACAGGGTGGACGACCTCTTACCAAGGATGACGGTACAAGAGAAGGTTGCCCAGCTGCAAGTATTCTTCTTTCGTCGTTATTTTGTTTTTGAACTCGAGGCATAGCATCCAGGGCGATATTGATGGATGGATGAATATGACAGATCCGCTAGACAACACGCTTACATATAATCAAACGGGTCTAGTAAGTTGCGTACTTTCTCATCCAGGATTTTAGGGTTCACTTTGTCCACACAGGAACAAACGATGGAATACAAGGCTGGGGCGATCTGGGCCGGCTATCTAGCTCCTTGGGATAAGATAGTCTATGCCATTACGATTGGACAACGGTACTTGATGGAGAATACCACCCTTGGTATACCCGCCATCATACAGTCTGAGGGTGAGACTTCTGCTCCTTACGAAATACTTCGCAAATGTAAACGAGTACCAGGCCTTCACGGATTTACGGACAATGGGACAATATGGCCATCCCCAATTGGTCTTGCCGCATCCTTTAACGCTCCACTCTTGGAAGAGGCTGCCAGCACGATCGCCACGGAAGCAGAAGGGTTGGGTTACTCTCAGTTATTTGCCCCTGTTCTTGACTTATCCCGCGAGCTTCGATGGGGCAGAGTGGAAGAGAATTATGGCGAAGATCCTTTCTTGTGCGTGTCTGGCCCCATGCATTCGCGCGTTCACTAACCAGTTATCAGGACAAGTCAGATGGGTCGTGCATATGTTACTGGTATTCAGTCCGGGCGCCGACGCAATGTTAGCGACAAAGCGATTGCTCGCGTAGCCGCGACATGCAAACACTTCACGGCCTTTGGTAGCCCTCAAGGAGGACTGTGAGTTTTAAAATCGATTACAAGGATGTGCAAAGAGGACCTGGTAATCTTAGGAATCTGGCACAAGTTAGTGGAGGAGAACGTGAACTACGAACCTACTACCTCAAGCCATTTAGCTACGCGTGCATGGATGCGCTATCGATAATGACTGCCTACGCAAGTTATGATGGGGTCCCCAATGTCGCTAACAAATGTGGGTCACATTCCGATTGTATGGAGGGGGTGTTGACTACTGTCGCAGATTTGCTTACCGACGTTGTAAGTCGCAAACCCCATGTCTGATATGCTATCCTTGACAATGAACATAGCTCCGCAATGGGTGGGGCTATAAATATTTTGTCACCTCTGATGCAGGCTCTGTGGACCTCTTGATCACTCTTCATGGAATATGCCCGACCAGAGAATGTGCTGCAAAACTCACGCTTGAGAACGGGCTCAGCGGTGAAATGGGTGGTGGGACCTACACCTATCTTACGCTGCCAGGTCCGTGCCGTCCTGTTCAACTTTACAATCTAATATATACCTTAGACCAAATTGCAAGTGGAAGTGTTGATGTCCACTATGTTGATGAGACTGTGAAGACCGTCCTCAGAACCAAGTTTGCTCTCGGACTCTTCGAAAGTAAGTTTTACCACATAATTACGAGTTGTACTCAACTTTGTGACTCAGATCCATATCCCTATCCTGATTATGCTTCCACAATGCGAACACAGACTACCAGAGATCTTCTCCACCAACTGGAACAAGAGGCCATCGTTCTCCTTGAGAACAATAACAACATACTTCCATTGAGCACAAATATCAGCTCCATTGCGCTCATAGGACCACAATCAGACAGGGTTACGGTGGGCAACCTCTTCTAACTCCCCCCCAAGACTCTTTCTCATCGTACCACCAGTTTGGCGACTATGTCTTCTTCAATGCGTCAAACAATGGCATAACGCCACTTCAGGGTTTCACTGAGTTCCTCGCCAATACATCTGTCAAAATCAACTTTGCGGAAGGTTGTAAGCTCTGGTCGAACGACGAATCTGGTTTCCATGAAGCAATCGCAGCAGCGAAAGCGTCTGCTGTCGCCATTGTTATGGTTGGCACATGGTCGTTGGACCAGACACTCCTATGGACCCCAGGCACGGATGCAACTACGGGTGAACATGTCGATTTGTCAGATTTGAGTCTTGTAGGAGCGCAATTTCCACTGGTGCAGGCTATTCAAGGTACTGGTACCCCGACGATCGTGGTTCTTGTGAGTGGAAAGCCCGTCACCAACCCCTGGATTCAAGAAAGCAAGTCGTGTCTCGTCCCTCGGATGTTGGTTTCATTTCTTTAATCATTTTGTAGATGTGGATGCCGTGATCCAGCAGTTCTACCCAGGGGAACTGGGTGGCCTGGCCATCGCCGAAATCATCTTTGGAGCTGTTAATCCGTCTGGTACGTATGACGATGTCAGTCATGTTCATTGCTGATCATTCTGCAGGGAGACTTCCCGTGTCATTCCCGACAAGTGTCGCCACTACTCCCATCTTTTACAACTACCTCAAAGGTTCACGACCGATCGACCCTGGCACAATTTACCCGAATGGCTCTCTGTCGTTTGGACATCAGGTATATGTGCCCGACGCTCATAAGTTCTCTGTAACCCTGGGTATTGTTAGTATGTCCTTGACACCCCTGTACCTACATGGAGCTTTGGGCGCGGGTTGAGTTACACGACTTTTAACTAGTATGTCAAGTTGTTCTCATTCCGACTAACAGGCGCGTGTTCACACCGGGCCTTAGCACCGACTTGCAGTTGTCTTGTTCGACAATCGGAACGCAAGAAGATTTCAATGTGACTGTGACTATCCACAACACCGGTTCGATGGGCGGCAAGGAAGTGGTCCAGGTCAGTTCGGACAAAGACATGGTCCGCGTTCGCGAGTTGACGTTTCGTTTTTCCCTGAATAGGTTTACATGACAGATCTCTTTAGCTCTGTTGTCACCCCGAATATGGAGTTGATCGGTTTCACTAAGGTGGACATTCCGTGAGTCTCTGGATCTTGACTCTTGAGCGTACATCGGACTTCTCTGTCCATGTCTTACTGACCGTGTGAGTTGCAGTGCGGGACAGTCTGTTGTGGTTACTATCCCGGTGGTGTCGAGTCAACTCGCCGTGTGGTCTCATAGGCAAGTCTCTAGTAGTGCCTCGTCTCCTTGACAAACAAACTAATCAGCGCTTCTCCCACCCCTCTGCCCTAGCCACAAATGGGTCGTCGAGCCTGGTGATTTCACCATCTTTGTGGGCACAAGCGAGGAGGTGTACCTCAACACCACACTTACTGTACAGTAACGAGACATCAGTGACTCCCATCATAATGTTGCAGACCTGATAGTTGAATATACCCGCTCTATCGCATGTGCCTATCATGCTCAAACTTCTAGTATCCTCTCTGGCAACAGGTCATCTCGGCAAGTCACCAATTAATAGTCCCTTGAACCTTTGAAGCGAACATAACGGATACCACACAAGACAATATGTGATTATCAAGCAGAAGCAGTCGTGCAATGCGCACGAAATTGTGAGTATACGTCTACAATCACTCGCATACATTCAAAGTAACGATCTCCTGTACAGTCAGCCAGCAGTCCCGGGCGATGTGTAAAGGAAGTGGTGACCCTCAGCCTGGCGATGCACAAGCAGGCAAGAGCATCCTCCTGCAATTCTGCGTGAGTTTCAAGCAATGAGTCTCGACTCATCTCTCATTAAGAGATACCTAGAGTCCAGATCTCACTCTTTGAGTGACGAACAATTTGAGTCGGGAGACGTTGGACCCCAATGTGACTGGGCCAAAAATGTCCTCGTTTTTATGTCCACCTGTGTCGAGCTCTTTATGGCTGGCATTATCAAAGTAATTTGAGGGCTGTTGTTAGTACCAACTAGTCAGGGCTATATCGCCAACTGGACCGTTCCAAGTGTTTGGATGTTTATAATTTTCAATACCATGGATTTTGGTGGATCTCCGGCCAGCTACTGAGTAGGCAGGCTCATGATTGTGCACAACTGATTTTATTACAGCTGGTCTCCGCGGGGAGTGCTGAGATCTGAGAAGAGGTTCCTAACTGCCTATCAAAGTAGCCGTCCGTATTCGGGTTGGGGGACACCACCTTCGATGTCGAAGCAGGGATCAAGCAATTTCATGCTCTGCTAATAGCTACGGACGCGATTATGGTCGTGTAGACCATAGGGGATGCACCACAGAAACTCACCATGTTAGGTATGCCATTCGAGATCAGGTAGGAATGCTTGCAGTTCGGACATATCATCGCACCTTCAACAACATGGATCTACGTACCATATGTAGCAGGGTAAGTAACCACAAGATGAATCGAAAGCGAGAGCAGGTGCACCTCGAGGAGGACATGGTGTAATTTTTCCAATAGTCCGTCGTCCGTCATCTCAGGCTGCTCAGGCGGCAGAGACGTATCGCCGATCTGCCGCGCTTATCTAAGTGTGTAGTGGCGAGATGGAGAAATAGAACACCTGCCAAGGTAGCTGCATTGACGAGGGCGCGCCATTCGAGTCTCGGAAGGATGTTTTGAATAAAATCGGGATTGAATTCTTGTTCGTGTAGCTCGATTTGGACGTCTTGCAATAGCAAGGGAAAGTTGTTGACATTGCAGCCCTTTGCATGGCAAGCCAGCAAGTTGTGGGTGATCAAGCGGACCATCGTCTTGAAGGGCGACAAGAAGGTCCTTGATCTTTGCGTACGTAAGCGATAGAAGTTGACAGATGCGTCCTCATTCTCCTTCAATACCAGAAAAAGAATTCACATACGAAGCTCTGAAACAGTCGCTTCGTCTTGATGGACGCGGTCGATCGGAATTACGGACACCAACGATCACATTTGGCCCAGAACTAGGTTGGGTCGAATGCACATTTGGCAAAACTCGGTACGCATACGTTGGCGGGCTTTGCGCGCACAGATCCAACGTATCCCCCGTAGCGTTATCGCCAATGTCGATGCAAAAATGGTCAAACCACCGCCTGAGCGACCACTCGAAGGTATTATCAGCATTCACTCTGAAATCTCCCCCATGGCCTCGGTCGATCACGAACTCGGTCGGTAGGCCCTACAGTCTACCGTCTGTTTTCTACACTACTTACATTCCAACCGTTTTGGTATTGTAGGCCGTCAGAGGAAGAGGTATCAATGACCCGGATGCTCGACAAGATTCTGAGGCGGAGCGACACGATTGACAAGGAATCGCTTTGCATACTAGCCGGACAGCGCGTGTGTCATGCTTACTCCGCACTTTTACTCGTGCCAACAGAACTGTGTCTCGCTAGGTTTGGCACCTCCGTCTGACTGTGCATTGCCTCGCCGACGCGGGAAACATGCTCGACTGTGCCTGTCTGGCTAGCATCGTTGCTTTTAAGCACTTTCGTCGACCAGAAGTCGAAGTCATCGGAGAGGACGTCATCGTGGTACGTGGATCACCCCATTGTCCCGGGCCTTGTATGCAACTGAATGCACACACTGTCATCTTAGCACGCACCGGAAGAGCGTGCCCCTGTACCGCTTGCTATCCATCACACACCATTTTGTGTCACGTTTGCGTTCTTCCCCGATCCGACGACGCGTCCTGTTGTCGATCCATCGTTATTGGAACAGAGGCTCAGTGCTGGAATGATGAGTGTCGCGCTCAACGCACAGCGTGAGATATGTGTTTTGCACAAGGCTGGTGGTGTGCCAACGGCACCGGACGAGATACTGCGACTGCTCAATGTTGCAGTGGGTATCGCAAAAGATCTGGACAAGCTAGTTGAGGCGCGATTACGAGAAGATTGGGCAGGACGCAAGGTGGAGGTCCGATAATAAATGGAGCGACAATGAAAAAAAAAGTATTCAATAAATATGCTGTATCTCTCCATTGTTGTTTCATTGACTCAGTGGAGAACAACGCATCCAACCACTCGACCGTCGGATTTGTGCGTTTGAGTCGCCCAAAACTAGGCTCGGTCATGAGATATAAACCCTAACCCTAATACGGGGTTGTCGTGGGAGAGTCAACGTGTCTCGAACAACTTGAACAACTTGAACACATTGTTTTCTCAACCCGACTCGGACGAGCAGGAGACCTACTTTCCATCTACAAATAATTACTTGGATGCGGCTACCTACACTTGCAGGTCTTTTGTTGCTGGTCTCTCCAGTCCTCGGTGAACCAGCGAGCTCATCCGGTTCGATTGCCCACCCTAATCTGCAACCTCTCATCACTCGTGCGGATGCCCTCCTTTCCGCTGGTCACTTCAGTGATGCCGCCAAGACGTACACGGACGCCATTTCGCTGTCTCCGGGCGACTACCTTCTCATCTACAAACGCGCTACAGCCTACTTCTCGCTCAGCAGGCACTCCAGCGCCTTGGACGATTTCTCCAAAGTACTCGAGTTGACTTCTGGCGAATTCGATAAAGCAATCATGATGATGGCAAAGATTTACACCAAGGATGGGGATTTCGCTCAAGCACAAAGTACCCTCGATACCTATACATCCAAGGTTCCAAGTAGTCCTGCGATCGACGAACTGACGGTCGACATTAAAGAAGCTCAATCAGCCGCGAAGAAAGCGAGCAATGCAAAGCGTGCCCAGCTTTGGACAGTCTGTTCGGAGGCGGCGACGCAGGCTCTCCGAGTAGCAAGCCATAGCATCGAGATCCGTCGGATTCGTGCCGAATGTAGTCTCGCAGGAGGCGACCCACAAGGTGCCGTCGTCGATTTGAGGTCAGCGTTGCCTATCTCCACCTTGTCAGATTTCTGAGTTATGCGCTTATAGCCGACTGTCGCATCTCTCCCAACCATCCACGCCTTTCTTGATGCGTATATTCCGATTGGCATATTTCCTTCTCCCACCTTCGCAATCTACTTCCTCGCACACCTCTCATCTCGCCCCTCTCAAACAATGTCTACATCTAGATCCCGACTCACCTTCCTGCAAGCCCGCTCACAGGCTAGTCAAGACCCTCGATAAGGGTTTTGTCAAGCTCGACAAACACATTCAAGACAACGACTGGATTGGCGTGGTTAAACATGTTGCTGGTTCATCAAAAGAATTCCCAGGGAACGGCTTCGCATCTACGTTTGAGGATGCACTGGAGAAACATGGTTCACCTGAACTCTTCGCTTCTTCCTCCTCTATACCCATCCCTGACGTGCGACTCTCGAGTCCACGGCGCGCGCACATTCTACGGTCGATGTGCCGTGCGTATACCAAGCTGAATCTACCAAAGAAGGGCGAGGTATGGTGTGATGCACTCTTGGCGATGTCGGAGGACGCTCTCAAGACTGCCACTGAAATGATGTCGGAAGGCAGTGCGGACGTCGACGGGTGGATAGGGAAGGGTGAAGCCCTGCTAGTTCGTGAACAGTGGGAGGATGCTGTCAGAGCATTCGAGAGGGCCGCAGAAGGTAGTGGCAGGAGCGACCGCGATGTAAGCGCCACGTCGTTTTCTTTGATCGATCACTTACTAACGTGAATGTTATTCAGGTACTCGGTCGGTTGCAGAAAGCCCAGCGATTACTGAAGCAGTCGAAACAAAAAGACTACTACAAGGTTCTGGGTGTTGCACGAGATGCCGATGCCAAGACTATCAAGAAAGCTTAGTATGTATTCGTTTCTTTCTGTTGGAACGAATATGCATACTCACCTCAGAATCAGCCGTAAAGCCGCTATGACTGCTCACCCAGACAAGGGTGGTTCAGAATCAAAGATGGCCGCCGTCAACGAAGCGTATGAAGTTCTCAGTAACCCTGGTGAGCCTCCCTATTAAATTATTTAATTGATAAAAACAAGTATTAATGATTGCCAAATCCGCAGAACTTCGTCAGCGCTTCGACAACGGCGATGATCCAAACGACCCGAACTCCCAAGGAGGTAATCAATTTGGAGGTTTCCAGGGTCACCCAGGCGGTTTCAGCGGCTTTGGAGGAAGTGGCGAGCACCCGTTCTCGCAGTTCTTCCAAACTAGTGGACGGGGAGGTGGGTTCTCATTCAGGTATGGACACTGATACCGATGAGCGGTATTCGATGCTGGATGTGCGTGACGCTAGACCATTCCACGACTCGCTTGATGAGACTGAAGACGGGTATGGACTGGAGTGGCTATTATCATTGTATCATTATATCCTCCTTGTTTTCTCTACCTCGTTCGCTATGAGGAAAGAGAAAGAGAGATGCTAACCGCTAATCAACCCTCCCAACGGAAGTCCAAAGTTGGGTGTTTCGAGTCGGTGGAAACACGCGACTTATCCACACATTTGATGGCGCTACACTCACTATAAACGTTGCGTCGATGAGGATGAATCACCAGTGGGAAAAAGGATTACACCAATTCTTCCAAAACTCTTTCGATCGCAGCCCCAGGATTCGTAGACTACCGAAGTTTCGCAACATCTTTGTTGTGATGGGAGTACAACCATGAGATCCATCAGCGACCGACGAGCACAGACCAACGAATGACACCGACCCGACCGACTTCGCCTGATGCCCTTATCTCTCCGCCCTTCCCCTTAGAACTCGCCCGACTTTCTCCCTCTACGGAGGAACCGAGCCTTCTGATCATTTGAAAGGGTGAACAAACTTGAAGTGACTGGAATCATGCAGAGAGTATACCACGTGTGGCTTCGTTAGAATGCCCATCAACCCTTATGTAAAACAGGCTCTTTGAGATCTAAATGTTGGCACTATTTGACATGAACATGATCTCGGCATTTACCCGATGGTCGAAGAAGTTCTGTGTATGTGATCAGTGTTAGACACGATGTGGATCGTGATGAAGCCCTTAGAAGCCGCAGAGATTTATAAGACCTTGATCTAGCATGTCCAAGAGCTTAGGGTGGGTGGCTACGAGACTTTGGCATTACCAGATGGTGTTTTGTTCAAGACGGTTCCCTGAAAACCCAATAAGAGTGTAGAGGACAGGGGGTGCAGAACCATGGTCTCCTTTAGATACTGTCCCAAACACTCTTCGCATCTCCTTATCTATTTTTTTCGTGTCCTTCTGTTAGAAAGTTATCTGCAACAAACTCCAGCTGGTCTGCAGGATCCTGCAAGTTGATATCCTGGGAGTGGCTTGACATGTTTGACAGCGATGTGTGTTGAAGTGTCAAGGAGAGTGAAATGTCGGGGCTAAGGCCTGAGGCACTGACGTCACCCGGGCCATCAGCATGCTAAATTCAGTAAATGGCTGTGTGGGACAGTTGATACAAATCACCTTTTTACATCGTGGATTAATGTGCAGCGAACGTGACTCACCTTGTTAGTCTGATGTGTACACTTGCCCACCTGTCTTCGCATGCTGAACTTGCTGCGTGCCAGTGAATGACAAGAATTATCTCGTTGGCCTCGACATCGGCGAGTTGCCGGAGGGAATCGCTGCCGTGGTGCATATACTTCAAAAATTGCGTGAATGACTTCCTCGGATACGGAAGAGTGCCAGATGGTAGTTAGATCCACTAAGGACTTGGGCAACGTCGGGCCAACTAGGGTACACAAACAGTAGCCCACCCACAACAAAGCGCGGCTAAGAGATGTCGAAAGGTGGGGGGTGCTTGACACTGGTAATTGGTTGACATAGCCGTAAACCGGGTGGAGGAGTGCCATGGCCCAGTAATGACATTGGGTTCGCGATAGAGCCGCTGGCACTAGTTGCCCGGCGAGCCACTAGACGAGGAAGCGCAAATACCAAACGTCTTCCTTTGTGTCTAGGAACGCCCAGGATGCGATAGGAGCAAGCGCGTCTTCGAAACGAACGCGCAATGTCGAGCCATAGGGCCAGCAACTTCCCAGGTCCGGAAAGCGAACGGAATGAGCGCGTCGACGGAACGAACGCGCTGCGTCGAG
This sequence comes from Hemileccinum impolitum, assembly GCA_003316335.1. Classification (NCBI taxonomy): domain Eukaryota; kingdom Fungi; phylum Basidiomycota; class Agaricomycetes; order Boletales; family Boletaceae; genus Hemileccinum; species Hemileccinum impolitum. The sequence continues at coordinate 19,648 of QFEQ01001506.1, forward strand.
GTACCGGGCCAGGAAACCATGAGGTGCAGGGCGAGTTAGTGGCTGTTAAGCGCAGCTGGGACCTCCTCAATTTCGTGCCCGGACCAAGGACATCAGGTCCGCGTGTATGGCCTGAGAACTAACGGCGGTTGAGGCTTGCCCTTTGGATCGCTGCGCACAACAAGCTTCTGCACGAGAGTCGGGTTTGTGCTAACCTCGCTGGCGGGCACCGCAAGATCAGATTCGAACGCGCGTATAGCGCGAAGAGGAGCACTTCTGTTCTGCGAGGGTCGTGGGTCAGCTTAGTGCCAAATCGACACGCAGCTGAGGCTAGAATTGGACTCACTCAACAAGGAAGAACCGGTACAAATAAGGTTTAAAAGACAAGACATAAGTTTGATACGCCGTGGCATGGTAACATTCCATTGGAACTGCAAAAACGACTGTCAGCATATCAGTTTCAATTGTCTTAGTGATCACGAGGGAAAAAGTATTATGGGTACATTGGACCCTTGATCTCAATCGACTGCGGTTGGCTGTAGCAGCCTTAATAACAAGAGACCGAAAATAAACCCGTGAAAGGCTCATCACGGGGATCCGGGCGGAGATGCTGACATTCGGCTATCACCGTATTAATTATGGAAAATGTATGAGGCACAAGCACGTACCCTAGAGAAACATTAATTCAGGAAGTGCAGTGATAGCACTAGGCCGTCTTCCGTTCATTGTGAGCTTTCCCAAATCAGACCATGTTTTCAGGGAAATAGGGGTGTATCGGCATAAATGAGAACTATTGATCGGGACATGCTATGAGCGAGACCTCCCATGGGACCAAGGCACGAGGAACGCCGTCGCTTCTATGGGAAGAGTGACCTGCTGTTTCATGTAGGCTGGACATCTGTGGAACGACTGTCTTTTGCTCATTGGGACTACTTGTCCCAGGAGGCCATGGTGTTTTAATATGCCAGTGGATTGGATTGCTCTCTGGGTGGCACAGTCGGGTGGAGGTTATACACGCTTGGACACAAGCATTCTGAAATGCCAATGGGATTTATAGACCTGCCATAGCAGCGTTCGTCAGACGGTCACTCAAAAGCCTTGTCAACTGTCCGGTGAGGTTTGATAGATACGCTGTTGGTTCAGGAGCATCATTTACCTTACTGGCCAAGGGCCTTGATGTCTCCTTGAAGAATACCAGAATACAGAATCTTCTGTTAACCACCCCGTCTGATGGACGGATTGGTTGCTAGTCAAGGCAGTGAACCGTGAACCAAACTCCAAAGGGCACGCGACGAATTCTGTCTTCGGCATTATAGGTCGGGGGTCGCCTTTCTTTTCAATATGCTGCAGCGGCATTATCCAGACAGAACCACACTTGATGCAATGGGCGATCTTCTCAAAGATCCGGCGGTAACTTGAAGCAAACGAGCATTATTAATGAAGGCTCTCCCTGTTCCGCGCGGGAGGTAAGACACTGATCCACCGGTGCGCACAAGGAAAACGACGAGAGGACTCTACCAATTCAGCTGTTCAACCTTCAGATCCAAACCCGAGTCGTGTTAAGAGGGTCTTCAATAGGCTGTTGATATTCTGGTGGCGATCTGGCTCTCGATGGTGACGGCGCTTGCATTGTTTGGCGGGCGGGTTGACACCAACGTATAAACAAGGCAGTGAGAACAACCCTAATTCAGCCAGCTATAACAGTACTTGAAACGGGTGCCACACCATGAGGACATGTGAGCGATAACCCCTCCAGTAATGGCGAGCTCTGGACCAAGTGCTGCTCAGGGCTCAAATACTCGGCGTCGTCGGTTGTTCTAGAATGCAACGTACTAAAAACGGTGACCAAACTTCGACTAGTCCACGCGCTATCCCAAGCCAGTACTAAATGCCCACCGATAGGTCATAGGATATATGGATATCGACGGATGTGTAAACATCTGCTCTTCTGCTTCCTGCGACCGTCGGCGGACTACCTGGCAAGCGAGCTTGCGACAAATTCTTCCCGAAAGAGATAAAGGCCTGACAATGAGGTATGTAGGCACTAGCTCTGATCCTTTAAATAAGACGTCCATCTCCCACCGCTTTCAATCGTCTCGCCTTTCATTCCTCGCGCCTCCCTCAGCGATGAGACGTCTTGTCGTACAGTTTTTAGTCATGGGTTTCCTTCAGTCCCTCCCTATGGTTGGGGCATTCGATCTGTCCGTGAACACGAACGTGAGTCACCATTTTGTAGCAATTCTTCCATCTTGACGTTTCATGTTAGCTGGCAATGTGAGCTGCGACGCCCGTTCTCTTCATTGTTTCTTTGACCTTGCATGACACTCTAGATACTGGGGCCAGAATTCGTACGGCGCTACAAATCCAAGTGACACTGCTAATTGGCAACAACGCATCTCGTATTATTGTCAAGTGAGTTCTAATTACATGTCCATTTCCCAATATTGTCCAACTCGTTGTCAATGATAGAGCGGCTCTGCTGTTGACATCATCCCAATGGCATTCCTGGACGAATTCAACACGACAGGCGGTTTACCGTCCGTGAACCTCGCTAATGTGAGAGTCCAAGCCTGCTATTCTTTCCGCACGAGAAACAATCTCTCGTAGACTTGCAGCACATCCTCCAATGGAGTGTTTCCTGGAACCCAACTTCCAAATTGCAGCTTCCTCGCGCCGGATATCCAGACTTGCCAAGCTGCGGGAAAGATTGTGACCATCTCTCTTGGTGGAGCAACTGGCTCCGCCTCCTTCGCGGACGATTCCGAAGGCGCGGCTTTTGCACATATCATCTGGAACATCTTCCTTGGCGGAACGAGCACTACTCGTCCATTTGGTAACGCGGTGTTAGACGGGTAAGCCTTCGTCGTCACAGTGTTGCATGTCACGCATGGCTTATTGCCGAAAAGAATCGATATGGATATCGAAGGCGGAACGCAGACGGGATTTACGGCGTTCCTGACAACCCTTCGTCAGCTAATGAATGGTGGCAGCAAACCGTCCGTATCATTATTATTACTCTCGATGTGGCTTTTCTCACAATCGTGGTCCCTCAAGATATTATATCACTGCTGGTCAGCAAAGGGTTTTGAGCTCGCACGCCTGTTCGCTAACATCATACACAGCCCCTCAGTGTCCCTATCCCGACGCGTACATCGGTAATACACTAAATGCAGTGCCCTTTGATGCTGTGTTTGTCCAGTTCTGTCAGTATTGCAGGTCACAGGCTTTTTTGGAGGCTCTCGCTTACTCGTCGCGTAGACAACAACTACTGTGGGCTCAACAACTATGGCAATCCGAATGTAAGTGATTCCCAACCACTGTATAGATGCCGTGCATGTTGACCTCACGCTAGGCCTGGAACTTTGCCACATGGTATCAGTCGTTGAGCATTATTCTCTGGCTGGGGGATCTCATCCATGAAACAGGGATAACTGGGCCAAGACTGTATCTCCCAACCCGAATGTGAAGGTGTTTATCGGTGCTCCTGCGTCTTCTAGTGCAGCAGGGTCGGGTTACGTCGCCGCCTCAACGATCGCCACCATAATCAGCCAGACACAAAGCCAGTATACATCGTTTGGTGGTGTGATGCTGTGGGACATGTCCCAGGCCTATGGTTCGTGTTTTCTTGCAATTGGGCGGAAACTTTGATCGTTGATAGGACTGACTGACCGGCGCCATAGCCAACAATAGGTATGATGTTTCTGTAAAAAACGCGTTGACTAGTGGAAGAAGTGTACCGACCACGACCACGACCGTCGCATCGACAACCCCAGCTACGACGAGCCCGCCCGCTTCTTCGACTACTCCGCTGACCACCACGAGTGCTGTTACAACTACAACGGCCGGGTCAGGTTCTTGCGCTGGAGTTTCACCGTGGCAATCAACTGTTGCTGTAAGACATGCCTTTGTCGTCTTGTAACGTGTATTTTTGCTGACAGCTTTTTCCATCGCTAGTACGTGGGGGGTGACCAAGTCACGTACAAGTACGATGGTAGCATCACACGTCAAAATTACTTATCATACTGACCGAGCGATCTTAGTGGCTATCTCTGGACCGCACAATGGTGGACGTACAATGACATTCCTGGGGGTAAGTCACGCATGAACTTAGTCTCGCAGCATATGAGACGGTCGACATATCCTCACCCTCACCTCTGTACGACAGGTCCCGCAGGTGTTTGGGTGAACAAAGGGGCCTGCATAACTAGCTATGCGACCGCCATGCCCGAAGGTCAAGGACATGTAGTCCAGGCACCTTTTGGAATCTTCCCATGAGGGTCGGAACGGAATGCTATCTGATGCTTGTAGAGAGCTAGTAGTTGAGGTCCCTAACTTATGTAACCTGCGGTCGCCGTATGGAAGGGTGGGCAGTGACACTGCCCCAAGATCTAGTGTATCATTGGATGACTGATCCATAATAACATCTTGGCCTTGTTCTCCTTTATTTCTCACATTTCCATGTGGATCCATGACTCTTTCGCATTTGCTCAGCTTGATTATAAGATACCGATACCGCCATGCTATTTGCAGTCTCAGATTATCCTCGCGAGGGTGGTAGTGGTCCCTGTTTGTTGAGATTATTAGTGTAACTAATAATCTCAACGTTCTAAATCTAATCGATAATCATCCGGAGTTATCGATTCTGTTGATTCTGGCTCTTGTCTCGTCATGTTTCCAACTTTCCATCGTGATGTCTAGATTTGATTCCGCTTAGTGCCTCTTTGCCTCTTTTAGGTGGAATGGTCACGCATTCCAGTGGGTCATAGCGATGAAGGACAATGGCAAAGTGGTGTCCCTTTTTTTGTGACTAGACCGATGCATATCTTCCGCTGCACAAGAAACTCAAAAAAGGCTTTTTCATCCATATTTTTCTCGGTTCTATTGTCACAGTACATGCAAACAGAGTTGACAGTGTCCGGGGATCGCAAAACCAGTATAGTACACCGCATATAACAACCCATTGAAATGTACAAGAAAAAGAATGGTCTCACATGAGTCCGAGTCGTCTAGTCGCCCGCTGGTTCAATGACATTTTCAAAGTTCGTCGATCACGAGGTGCCTCCCCTTGTCTTCCGCAGACTTTGGCCCTGACTTTTCGTTTGCCTCCTTCAATCCCACGCCAGCCAGCCACTCGTCCACAATTGCGTTGAACACGTCTGGAAATTCCATGTGTGGCCAATGTGAACCTGGCATTGTCTGTATACATGCACAGATCAGAAAACCAGCTCGATTAACGCACGGTGAGCATGTCTCCGTATATGCATACGCACCTTGGTAGTCAGCTGTGGCAAATACTCGGCCACATTTGAAGATGTGGCCACCATCACCCAGTCTGCGACAGGATCCTTGAATTATAGTGCTTTATACCTTCAAGATAGAGTGCATATATATTAAGCGCGCACCTCGAGAGGAAGTACCGAAAGAACGGGCTGGGGGATCGTAGCGTTTCCTTGGTCGTGAGCAGATCTCCATGTCCCATACTTGTTCTGTAGCATATATCCTCATCAGCGTGGGTGATATATTACAGAGAGGCCAACACCCTACGCCGCTAGTATAAAACAATAGTGCTACGAGCACGAACATCGGCGCGGACATACACTGTCAACTTGTGTGAAAGGATATCAATGGAAAGAACATACTGTGATCAAAGCCTTGCTTGTTGAACCTCTCCACGAAGTGATTCTCTTCCTCTCTCGAAAAGTATGGAATCGGAGGAATCTAGTAATCACGGCGGTCACGGAAACTGACGACAATGCATGGAAAGACTCGCCTCGATTTCATCCCACACTCCCATATAGGTCTCCCGACTACGCAAAAACGTCTTCGGAGGGGGACTTGCGGTGCTCCTCAATGTGCCTCTCAAGGAACGTCTGACATCCCTATTCAACTCGGCGATAGCTTGAGACGTGTTACGTGCGAAAAATACTTGGTAGGATAGCGTAGGTATCAGTGCAGATGTTGACTCAATCGATTGGAATTCGCTCGCACAAGGACGGTACTTGTGGAGATTGAGCACATAGACAGGGGAGTTGCGCTCGTCTTCGACTTACCGGCACTGTTACGCCAATCACAGCGGAGAACACGTCGGGACGCCTTCTCGCAGCCTCGTAGCATGTGACCGAACCCCAATCGTGACTTTATGACAACGACTCAGAACATGTGGGAGATAGAGAGCGAAGCGTACCCCATGCAGATTGCAGATGGGACTCCAGCATGCTCGAGAACGCATGTCAAATCCCCCGTGATATCCGCCATGGTGCTCGACGATTGGATGTCGGAGGGGTGCGAGGACCCTCCAAAACCACGGACATCAATGGCGATCACACGATAATAGTTCTGAAAACGTGGGTCATGGAACGTGAAAGACGATCTATTATAAACGGGGAGATACACGATACCTTGAGGTGTTGAATTTGCTGGCCCCAGCTACTCCACAGGCTCGGCCAGCCGTGTACCATCAAAATGGTCGTTTTCGCGGAAGGGTTGACATCGATGTATTCTACGCCATGAGAGACCACGTCGCGGTGCGCATATAGGTAACAGTGCACTCACCGATGGTGATATTTACGGATTGATGGAGGACCCTGTCAACAGCGGGGCATGTTACAGCGTTTACGTGATACTCGAGCGGATTGAATGCAGTGACACTCGCCAAGTTATGCAGCAGGATGCTGGTGGTGAACACGAGGAATGCAAGGAACATGAAGAAAAGGGGGTGTGATGGTGTTGGCTGCGGACAAAGGCCCTTTATACCTTTATACTCTCGAAGACCAGTGTGCCAACGGCGGATCGCTATGTACGGAGCGATCACAAAGCAAGCTATTCGTACACGAGGCATGTGAAGAGCACAACATAGTGATGCTACAGAGATTCAAGTCTGCGCCATTGATTCATGCAACACCGTTGAGTACCTTGAGTTCCCGAATCAGCATCTTTATGATCCTGTACTGGAATCTTGGTATTGTCCAGAAGGCCAAAGAGATCCTAGACAGCATACCCGAGAACGAGAGCGCCATTCGCAGCCAATTCGAGGAGCCGCGCAACGTGATGAGTTTGTAGCCAAGTCCTCGACTGAAAGTTAGTTACTACGTTTGAAAGATCACGGAGACTTGGACGGCCATCAGCACACTGATACCGTACATTTTAATGAGAAGTACACGCTTAGCAGCTTCCCCACGCTTTCCAAGATCTGTCACGACCTGGAGTGTTTCTTGACATTCTTGGTGAGCTGCTGCTTCTAATGCTCTTACATAAGCTTGACGACTGTTGGTCGTCCCGATTTGGTAAGTCGCGCTTCGGCTATTCGCACTTGATCGCCTCTGGCGTCCTCGTACTCGCATCCTTCGGTTCGGCATCGGTCTGGCAGCCTCTGTGGACCGTATTAGGCGTATCCAATCGCTTGGATTCCTCCGATTGGCCTTTGTATGGCCATTCGTTCTAGTGAGTCGCCTTTTGGGCCTGACTGACACCTTAGATCGGGAATTCGGTCGTCCTCGTCGTGGTGGATCGACTGGTTGGGAGGTCGTTTGGGATGCTTAGTGGGTGCTGTGGGTGCCACAGGTACGTCGCCGTTTGGGCTATCTTCTCGCCTATGCTGACTTGTCCTGTTACCAGCTAGCGGTCCTGTTTCGACTCGTTTCAAGTCGGGACCTGTGCTGCTTGTTCTAGCACCCATCCGGCACCTTTCCCCTTCCATTTGGACACTGGCGCCATCGATTTCGCGTCGCCGTTTGCCCTGGACGGTTCCCTTTTCGCCCTTTACCTCCAACTGGCCCCCTGGCCCTGTATGGTCAGGTTGCACCCTTGGCTCGTTGCCGTGCGCGTCCGAACGGCTGTGGAGACGTCCATGGATGTTAGGTGAGTCCTCTGCACCGTTTTCGAACGACCCGGCATCCTCGCCGCTTGCTTCTTCGACCATCTCCCCCAGATCACCCTCTGGACCTGGACCTGGACTTTTCGCACCCGGGACTTCGACGGCTGCATCGCCAACGCGTCGGGCACGCTCTGGAGTGGTCTGGGAACCCTCTGGTACGTCTTTGTCGCGATCCGTTTCGATCCGGGTTGATGATTCGACCAGATCGCCCCTACCACGTCCTCGTCACAGGTACCTCACAGGTGTCTCATCACCGGCAAGATGCGCTAACCTATCTGATCAGGCGCA
>QFEQ01000202.1:5208-68723 GCA_003316335.1 Hemileccinum impolitum
AAATGGGTTTCAGTGATTGTTCTGATCTCGAAGATGATAAAAAGAGTATCATCTGATTGATAAAAGATCAGAAGTCCTCCAGAAAAGGTTATAAATGTTCTCTCATCAGAATCAATGAGGAATGTGCCATATCTAATCACCTGATAGATATACAGAATGGCAATAAGAACATTCTGGATCATAGGCATGAACCATCGTTCATCACGCAAGACGGTGGGAGGCATTGGTGATATCAAAAGATGAACTCCACTTGTCTAAGTGGGGCTCATAACCTATTGAAGTACAAAGATACTCCAATGCGAAGGGACAAAGGAAATGAGTCTCAGGTAGGAACTCTCATCTGGTGTTGATGATACGATGGTAGTTATCAAGTTTGAAAAGGCAGAGAGGCTTGCTAGGATTTGAGGGATCAAAGCAGTAGAGAACGAATCAAAATAACTCATTAGAGAGAAATAGATTGATCCTACTGATCAATCTTATATATGATACAGATTGTTTGTATATAATCAACAAAGAGACCATAAGATCAAACAATCTATCATGTTCTGTACCATTCTAACCAATAAAATAAATGAGAATGAGAATGATATGATTATGCAATGTCCAATCACACAATGCTCTCTGTATAGTGTGAGATTGCACCATACTTATCTAATCTCTCATTAGATATTCTCATCACATGATAATCATGGATGGTGTAATAATAATTAGTCATGATGTAATCTTATCTAAGATGATCACATGATTAAGCATGACTCATCATTAGGATAAGTGTGACTCATTTGGTAGTTAGCATGACTCATCCATTAGTTTAAGGAGTGACTCATTGCAATACCAAATCTCAACAGTTGTTGTATCCCCATCTGAGATCTAGACAGGTGAATTTGTCCGTGCCCTTCAGGCAATCCACTAGAGAGGAAATGAGCAGTAAAGGGTAAGACTTTTTAACTGTTCCTTCGTTTAAATATCTATAGTCCATTACTAGCCATTTCTCACTGGTCTTCTTGGGTATAAAAAATACTAGAGCCATTTGAGGGGATTTTGATGGGTGGATATAGCCCTTTTCTTGTTCGAATTTGATGAAGTTCCAGACTTCTTCTATTTTGGTGTCAGCAAGTGAGATGACCCAACCTTTCTTTAGAATGAAGTCAGGTTTGAGGTCGATGGCATGGTCCCATGGTTTGCGGACCAGCATCTGTTTGGATTCCTCTTTACTAAATATGTCCAGAAACTCATGGTATTGTAGAGGGACTTTTTCCACATGTCCTTCTTCAATTGTGCAGACCAGTACCCGGTGCCGGGTCTGATTGGCCTTGCAATGTTTAGTGCAACAATTAAAATTTACTGTTTTCGCCACCCAGTCAATGAGTGGGTTATGACAGTAGAACCAGTCGTATCCCAGAATAACTTCGTGGGAACCCAGGGTTGCAACCAGCATATCCACTCCTTCAGTGTGTCCATTATAAGAAAGAACAATAGATATGTACTCATGAATCAGTCCATGTTTGGAGGACGATCCATCTGCATTGGTAACATTGATGGGTTGAGAAAGTGGGTACATCTTGATTCCCATTTCTGTTACCCAGTGTTTGTCAATGAAGGTTTGAACAGCTCCTGAGTTGAGAAGCGATGAGGTAGTGCAGAAGGTCCACTGATTCTTCAAGTCCTGAAAATATATGTCAGTATCAATATCGAATTCTCCTCCTTTAGAGGGATCCGGTTCCTGGTGAGAGAAAGAGTTTTGGGAGGATTTATAAGAAGAAACATGAGAAGATCATTCATTCAATAGGGAATTAAGCACACTATTATTATCTGGTGCCACACTCAATTGAGATGCTCTTTCAGATGTGAGTCCGTACATAGAATTGTTCAATGAAGCTACTTCATCTACTTCATTGTCCATCTCCCCTTGAATCTCGAGACAAGAAAAATGGTTTGGTGAGGAAAAAGAAAACAGAATTGAAGAAAGAAAACTACTGTCCTTCACCAAGTGTACTGTCCTTCACCAAGTGAGTACCTCCTAGATTCACTCGGCTCTGCCTTTTCCCTTTAGACCTTCAGCGGCTAGCTGTCACACCTCAGTCTCAAACAAATCTCTATAGTAGGCTTTCGCCTCTTCAGTCATCCAAGGGGCTACCCTGGAGCTGGTACCTTGTTCCACTATCATAGTCGTGGGAGCTAGTGGAATCTCCCAGTTTTGAGTCAGACAAAAAGACGTTTTTCCCGTCATGAGGTCAAAGAAGGAATGTCCTTGGGGGCAGCATGGCTTTTTGCAGTTGTGAGAGATGTGGCCTGTCTCTCCACAGTTGTAGCAGTTGCGAGTCTCCTGTCAAGGAGGAGACTAGATGGCTCTTATATCCATGGGTGTGCCTTGACCTGGTTGTGTCCCCATGGCTGTAAAGTGGGATTCAGACCAGGGTTGATTCTGAGGGATGAAGCCGGTCCTACTTCACTCCAGACATATCTTGTGGAACAGTTTTCCTGGCATTCTCTTGCCATTTTTCAAGGGTCTCCTTTATCACAGGTTGGTAGAGGCACACCTGGAGATAGATGTTGTACTCAATACTCTCTTTGTACAACTGAAGTGCGATGCTGGGTTCCGGGCCAGCGTCATTCTGAAGCAGATTGAACTGCTGAGTATAGACCTCAATAGGAAGGTCACCTTGTTGAAGCACAAGTAGCTTTTTGTACGTTTCTACTTTGAGAATGTTGATCCGGAAGTGGTTTTTGACATGTTCTTTTAAAATTGCCCAGGTGGGCCACATTCCAGAGGCGGAGTATTGTTCTATCATTACTCAGGCAAAGTCAGCAGCTTTTCCCATCATCCACAGCAATACTGCCATGGTCCTCTGGTGATAGGAAAGGCTGGGTTGACAGTTGACCCAAGCACCCATTTTGGTCCACCATATACAGAACATGTTACAATTGCCATCCCAGGTGCCAGAATCGGCAAAAGCCTTGTAAGTGTTGGAGGGAGCAGAGGAGGCAGAGGAAGTGGAGGTAGCGGTGGCAGCATTGGCAGCGAGGGTAGTGGCGGTGGCTTGTTGTTGGATTAGTATTTGCATGGCTTGTGCCATGGCAGTCATCTGTGTGGAGAGATCATCCCAGAGCTGGTTTCCCGACATCCTTACTGTGTACTATCTTCCAAATACACTCTGGGGATTTATTGGTACCTGGCTGGTTTGCGGATCTTGTCGCGAGGGCGGAGACAGTCTTCATTGGCAGCTCCCTGTTGCCAAAGGTTATATGTAGCAAGGTGGAGGTATTTGGAGTTTTGAACATAAACCCGACAGCGGCGAAGTTTCTTTTGTCAAAGGAAAATCCCATTGGTTCCTTCGGGTTTGGGCATGTGGTCATTTGGATTGGAGGATGGAGTTTAGGGTCTCTGTACATTGAGATGATAGAATGCTAGAGCTGCTGCCTCTCTCTGGACTTCAATATGAGCGAGCCACTTAGTATGGCTCATACAAAGGAATGGGGAATGTAACGAGTTCAGCTTTTGGCAGTCCTATTCAACTGTTGTAGGCTGCAACAGGTTGGACGAAGAAAACATATACAAGGAGTCGATGGCTGACAAGGTCAGCGTCATCGACAAGGACGACAAGGACAAGGTTGAAGACAACGATGGCGACCGAGATGATATGATACATATAGTGGCCCTGAGCAGAGGGCTAAGCTAGCGAGATGAGAGGGCAAGCGGTATCACTGAGTTGCAGGCTCCTTGAAGGGAGGGTGGAACAAAGTGAATAGGACTAAGGTAGCGACAAAGTATGGACGGGTTTATATATGGGAGAGAGCTACCTTAGGGCAGGCCAGCTGAGTCCTAAATGGTTTAGAGTAGGCATAGAACATGGAATGTCATGGAATGTTTGAGAAGAAAAGAAGTGAACGGAAATAGACGTGCAAAGAAGATAAGGGACATGAGGTATGACATCATCTATGATGTCATGAATCTAGCCTCAGGTCACATGCACTGGTCATGTGACTTGGAAAAAGAAGCAACTAAGTAAAATGGTGCTCAGTGATGCAGGCATATGAGCGAAAGGTAAAAAGTGAAAAATAAGAGTGTATGTGTCCCAAACTAAAACAATAGATAGGGGGGACAACCTGTAACAAATATGAAGGGACAAAGGAATGATCCCCAAGTAGGAACACTTACTTGAGGTTATAATCCATGGTTTTGAAACAACCCTGATGCTTATACTCCCAAGGGAGACATATTCAGGACTATTCCACCAGAGGTGAAAAGGAAAAGTGAAGAGAAAGGGATTTGAGTGGAACTTAAGGCCTGATTCATAGGAGAAAGACCAAGAGAACTTTTCTGGGGTTCTCCGGTCACTAATTCACGTCCTTATATACTGTTACAGTGTTTGTACATATTATGGTCCTGGTCCATGCATGGAAGGCAGTGTAGTGACTCATGTCAAGTCATAATGACTCTGCATGTGAGTGGTTTAACCATAAAAAAGTAAACCCTCTGCCTAATATCAAATAAATGCTGTGCACATAGCCATGAATATGAAATGAAGCTGTGCACCAAGAGAAGTGAGTCATAATGACTCCACCATATCAAATAAGAAGTGTAGCACAGCACAGAAATTAAAAAAAGGCTGTGTGTACTAAAAGAGTATAGCCCTAGAACCTAGGTTTAGGGTTTGAAGTCTGAAGGAAAATGACAAGTCCATTGTATGTCTTAAGATGAAACAACCATGTGTGATTGGTTGAAGATTAGATTAGGTCATGTGACCCAATAAGATAAGATATCTTGTAGAATGCTCTGGGAGTTGAGCCATGGATGCCACTAACCAAGGTGATGAGCATATTCATGGGAGTTAAGCTGTTTCAGATTTTGACCAAGAGATCTTGCTCTGATGAGTTAGAGCAGTGATAGAATGAATCAGAAGATAATTCATTAAGATGAGATGATCTGAAGAATCATCATTTATACTGATACAAGTGTTTGTATCTAATTATTGATTCATCTACAAGAACAAATGTTCTATTGTATTCTGATCCATTTCTACCAATGAAAGAATGAAGAAATGGTATGGTATAACCAATGTAATCTCCAATCACATTATACTCTCTAATGGTGTGATTTTGCACCATGATTTATCTAATAAAAAATCAGATGATCTCATTACATAATAATCATGAATGGTGTACAAAGATAATTACTTAAGTACTCAGAATGACTAGAAAGGAGATTCCAGAACTTTGGAATCTTCAGAAGCATTGCAAGCAGTTTCAGAAACTTTGGAAACCTTGAAACAATGTCCAGAAACTCTGGAAGTGTCCAGAATGTCAGAACCTTGAATTCCAACAGCTTACTCTCCTAATGGCAGTTGTATTGTTTCTGGATCTGCAGACTACTCCATAAGAACATGGTCCTCACAAGATGTAACTTCCTTTGATGAGGTACATCACCAAGAGGATAGTTGGATTGAACTTTTTGATGGTGCTTATCTTTGCTGGATTCCTTCTTGGGGTAGATGTGCCTTTTACCTTCCTACAAATACTTTGATCATATCTCAACACTAGGCTTGCAAGCTTGATATTAGTAATTTCTCATATGGAGAGACTTGGTCATTGTGTTGGAAATGATCTTGTTCATTCATGCAGTTACCTTGAATTTTGTAGTAAAAGGGCACCTACGTAGACGGAACTATTTCAACCGTTTGAATGTTTCAAATTTTCGAGCTGTAACGATATTGACTATCTAGACACATGTTCCCAAAACGAACAAAAGAATAACACAGTATCAGAAACCACTGCAGGACATACCAAGACTCCTTGGCAGTAAGCGTTGCCGGCATCCGCTCGACTCAATCATAGAGCCCGATATGAACGCACTTCCGCGGAACCTTAAAAAAGCAAAGCCAAAGCGGGTATAGTCATGGTGACGTTTCGGATTCTGAGTCCAGATGATGGGCATCTAGTGGTAGGGCGAAGGAAAAGATAGCAATCTGGTCGATTTCCCGAGCAAATCTGGGTGGTCAGCGTGTGCGATCAGCGACGCGAGACGATATAAGGAGTCTCACGGGAAATCCAAGCTCGACAATGTGGATGGTGGCTCCTTCAGTTGGAGAGTTGATCGTGACAGTTAGGACGAATGGAAAAGTCACGAGAAGTGCGAGGGTGGCGGAAGATGTGAGAAAGTACGTTCTGGGGAACAGGAGGGGATGGTGGGCTGCGCTTGAAAGGGCAACTATTTTTCATACGCTTTTAAATCTGTGTATGATGTCCAAGGAAGGCTGTTTGCTTTATGGCAATAGACGAGTCCACGTTTGTAAAAGATTACAAGGGTCACCTGCCAATGATACGTGATGCGGCTGAACGCAGAATTTCGCACAGTTCCACCACTAGGTAATCTGAGGACGTGCATCTAATTCGGGGCGGAAGATACGTACTTTCTCGACCCTCTCCATTTTGCGAACCAGCGAGATATACTAGAGGGGTGTTCGGGCAAAATGGCAACGAGTGCTCATATCGTGGTTCCCTCTTGCAAAATGTTCCTCAATTTCTGTAACCGGTAACTTCGTGGCGCACAGGACGACGGCCAAGTAATCCCGTAGCCCTCTTCATCGTTCTCGATAAGGCTGAATGGAATTCAACGTCTATCATACAAAGTATTGCATGGTACCCTGAAAATCGGGAGAGGGATAAGCCAGGTCAGTAACGAACACAGAAGGTGAGGTACAGCGGAAAGAAGATTGAAACACAAAGACGCGCAGTAAATACTCACCAATTTCCTCGTCTGCATACCCTTATCCCGTTCGTTCTCCTCCGCAGCACCAAACACTGTGAAATATCTCCCGATGTCTCCGCCATTTATAGCTTCGTTCTCGTTTCCACCCTCGCCATTGCTCAAACCACCATCACTATTGCCTCTACCTCTGATCGTTAAAATACTGGCCATATTCCCACATCGATAGCAATAATTAGGTGCACTCCATACCGTTACGAGGGCTTCGTCAAACATATATTTGTAACCTTCCTGAACCAGCTGGTGGGCGCGCGCTATAAGGGTCAGGTCATTAGTGTGATTGAACTATTGTGATTAGGGGTAAGCTTGGAGTGTCGGCGAGAAGCGAGTTATATACCTCTCGAGTAACATTTCCCCCGAATAGCCATCCAGCGCCACGCGGACTAACAGCCCATGTATCGATATCTTCCGGGTCCGACCACATGAGATCTACCATGTGGGGCATGAAGAATACATAGAAAAGTGAGGCAATGGCACAAACCGCAAAAAGCACCCTCATGTGGAATTTCCTGGGCACGTGACAAGACGCGTATCTGGTCTAGTGTGCGTATGTCGGGTGAGAGTCCGCCGTGTACACAAAGTGCTTCTCCGTCAATAATCTGCTTCGATAGGCCCGTGTAGATGGATGAGCTTGTCAAGCCGTGGCGAGAAGGGGTAAAGAGAATTACTCACAGCAGCAAGATTTAGATAGTCGAAAACATTACAACAAGCTTTCCAAACGGCTGCGCTACCGTATTTTTGTTGGCATTCGTCTGCGCTACTCAGTCGACACTTGTCTTCAAGCGAGAGGTAAGATACGGACCATAAAATCCATATACTTGTGTTATCTGTCGACTCTCGTGGTTTCCTCGGAGGAGCGTGACTCTGTCTGGGTATCTGGGCGGGAATGAGAGGACGGCGACTCCAGACGAGAATGTCTTGCCTGGCTTTGAAGGCTAATAGGAGGGATACTGTTTCAAGACTGTAATGACCACGGTCGACAAAATCGCCCTGTTAGCGCAAATGATTGATATGCACCCAACAAGTTCGATCCCATCATACGGTGACGAACGTTAAGCATGGATCTTTTCACCGAAAGTGACACCTACGCGCCATAAAGATGTAGCTCGTCTCGGGAACCCTTCCGCCCTTCCTGAGCAACTCGAGGAGGTCCCAAAACTGGCCGTGGATGTCACCACATATCGTAACTGGGGAAGAGACGGGCTGGATGTTGGACTCTTCCATGAGGATGCACCGAACTGTGTCGCAGAGGGCTTTCATATCTGCCTCTGGGAGATGTTGGCAAGACATGAGCTGCTCTATCCATTTGTCGGGGTCGTATGTCATGATGGCACTAGAAGGAGGTTAGAGCTCAATGTGAGTAATTGGCAAGAGCCAAGTGGCTTAGCTAATCCAACAAGACACCACCTCCTCCCGACGCCGCCATGCAGCTGCGACGGTGTCTGTTCTCATTGTCCGTATTCGCGCTCACCGCACGGGCCATCCATGAGTCCGAAGTCGGCATCGTCGACTGGTACACGAAGCTCGTCGGTGTTCCGCTCTACACGTTTCAACTGACCAAACCCGTATTCCGCGACGACCTCGTACTCACTTCCACCAGCAATAACGTGCTGGCAGCCCTGAACGTTACTGATGGCAACATAGGTGTGCTTGGTTTCGTCCTCCGTGTCAGCGCCCCGTAACCTTGATCCTTGCAGTGTGGAGAAGTATACACGACGCTCAAGACGCTATCATGGGCTTCAAAGTGCACGATGATAGTGTGTCTCTAGTGCTCATATTGTAGGGTGTGCTCTCGCTAATGCCACCTCAGGCATATACGCTCTGTCCGGGCCTTCTGGGTCTACTCTGCGCGTCTATGACGTTCCTACAGGCCACCTAATTCATGAAAGGCGATTACACAACCCTACGGATGGAAAAATACACGACCCACCCACTCTTGGTATCGCGCTGACACCGGTTCGTGCTCAGGGTGGTGATCAGGCGGTCGTTCTCACAAACGGAGACACCGTTCAATGTATTCAATCCAGTACAGGGGAGACGGTGTGGAGATGGAGGTCTCCGGACCAGGGGTGAGTGAAAAGCTCCCCATACAATCCCATCCTGACATCAAGTTCTCCAGTTCCCTCGTTATGTACACTCATATCTACCCTGATACCCATACCTCGACGCTCTACGTCGCGGGTTTTGCTAAATCCGTCAGGTCCTACACGCTGCATGTAACGACGCTCGACATTGTTACGGGTGAAGTTATCGCTAGCGCCAACATACCAGCCAACATAAACAATGCCTTGACCGATTTCCTGTTACTGGGCCCTACGCGAGTCGAATCTTCCTCGGCTGCGAATACAAAATCTGATGCGAATACTGACGTATCTGGACCCTCTCTCGTCTGGCTTTCTCCTTCATCGACTGCATCGGACGCTCCCTTGTCTCTTTTCTCGGCTCCGCTCTCTCCTTCTCTCAAGGGCAAAGTTCTGACTATTCCCAACGCGTCATACAAGCGCATCCAAGACGTTGACCTCTCAGGCAATGGTTTGCTCATGGCTTTCCGGGACAACGGTGCTGCAGAAGTCTTAGGCTACGAGACCAGCGGATCACCAGTCCGTGTGATGTGGGACTTCGGGGACGCGGTGAGTCGCATTACGTCAATGAGGGTTTGAAGTGAAACGCGTAAATAGACACCGTCTCCATCCACCTCCGGGTTCCACTTCTTCGGTGTGCTCAACGGAAATGGAAAGCCTTGTATAGGCAAGGTGGCTTGGTCTAACGTTCATAATGTAAATTTTGATCACTTCTCTGAAACACATTCTAAATGGGCGACGAATCAAACATAGCAGGTGATTCATCAAATGTTTGAGGTAAACCTACAGGAAGGCACGGGCCATGTTTCGGGGTTCGCCATCCCCTTTGAGACCAATGAACACGGAACCATCAGACACGTAGGTGCTCTTTGGTTTGTCCCTATACCTGGTATTGAATTGGCTATACAGGTCGCGTTCTTACCCTCTTTTGTCTCCTCCATGACGAACGAAACCTCCCACAAGCTTCTCCTTGTCACTTCAACCGGATCTCTTCAGCTCTGGGATCGCAATGTGCTTCACTGGGTACGCGAAGAATCTCTTTCAACCATACAAACAGCAACTATTGTCGAGCTTCCGCCCCTGAAGGATGAGGTTGTAGGTGGCGTAGGATTTGGCGATAAGAGTGAAAGCTTTTGGAGCAAGCTCGCAAGACAAATTGCGGATACCAAGGTGCGATTTTACCTCTAGGTCGAGCTGCCTCGTAGGCCTCCATTGATGCTTTCCTCAGAATTTGCCACACTACGTTATGCATTTTGTTACGCGATTCGTGACCGGCTCATATGCATCCCCGTCTTCCCCTATCTCACTAGCTTCCTCTGGCCCCCCTACGCCGACCATACCTCACTTTGTCCCTGCTCGTTCCCCTGTTTCATCCAATACACTAGTCCGTGATCCATTTTCTTTCCGTCAGCTGCTTATCACTTCGACGGCGCACGGGAAAATATTCGCATTGGATACCTCGACGGGTGCGATTGTATGGAGCCGAATCCTCGGGCTTGGATGGGCAAGGGAGGTCGGTGGGAAAATTGTTCCTGTGAGGGCATTCGCGGTACGGGGAGGTGAGGTAGATGGAATCCCTGAAAGTCGAGAAGGCATCGCATTGATCACGCAGAGAATCGCTGATAACGTGCGTGTCTTTTCTGGTTGTGTTTCGCCTGTGGTTTTGTGCCTTGTTGACTCGGGAGTCGGATAGACATTGGTGGATACTGTTATTTTCCACTTTGACCCCTTGACGGGAGAGGATATCAAGATTGTCACGTCTGCAGAGCCTGCAGACGGCGAAACCCAAAATCCCCGTTTCAATGTCAATGGTGTCGATGGCAAATGGGTTAGCGTTTTGGAAGGCGTGGATGTAATCGCAGGGCCATTGATAGATGTATTCCTTATGCCGGATGGCAAAGACACGATCGGGATGCTGGACGAGTTCCTGCAGGTCAGTTTGATCTCGACTGTTGTGTCCGTTCCGTTATTCCTCGTCTGACTGTCCTGACTAGGTGCAACTTTATCCTGATACCCCTGACTCACGTGCGTCCCTCACATTGTTGGCCCCGCAAATCTATCTCGCACTACGAGCTGGCACGCAAGTCCTTGGCCACCAGCTGGGTCTCGATCACAATCTCTCTTTCTTCCATGTCGCTTTCCCAACATGGGGAGTCTCATTGAGTGAGAATGAAGAAGTGGTCGCGATCATCAGGAGTGCGCACAAGGGCCGCCGAGTGGCGAATGTGGGTAGGGTCATGGGGGACAGGAGTACTTTGTACAAGTATCTCAATCCCCACCTCAGCGTGATGATCTCTGCTCCATCACGCACTTCTCCATCGCCTTTCCCCACCTGTGGTCTACACGTGATCGACACTGTCAAAGGCACTGTGTTGTACCACGTCTCGTTGCCCGTTTTGGATGAAAAATGTGACATCCAGGTTTCCCTGGACGAAAACTGGCTGGTATATTCATATTATGATGATGACACCGAAGTAGGCGGCACGAAGGGTTATCGTGTCGTTTCGGTAGAGATGTATGAAGGGTATGGGCCGGACGAGAAATTTTCGAGGTGTGTGCTACTTGCGGGTCTGAGATCTGAGACTTGACTGACCCAAGCGCATGACCGCTGACAGCTCGGACATTACCTCGTACTCCAACAAGACTACGGAGATTTCAGTGTATGAGCAAGCATTTGTGTTGCCACATGGCGTCACTGCCATTGCAACGACGACGACTAAATTCGGAGTGTCTACCAAGGACATAATAGGTGGGTTGGTCAACAAGGGTCCTTCGGGCTGATCTTCATGTCCTGCGTAGTATCAAGTCGGAAAAACAGCGTCCATTCTATCCCCCACCGCTTGCTGAACCCGCGCAGGCCAAAGCGAAAACCAACGAGTGAAGAAACAGAGGAAATGTTAGTGCAGTATGACCCGGTACTCCCAGACGATGGTCGGCTTGTGCTGTCTCACTACTACGAGGTTCGTCTACGTCATGGCGCTCCCTTTATCTCGAGATGTATTTGTTAATGATCTCGACAGGTGGCTGATGTGCGTCAGATTATCACGGCACCATCACTGCTTGAATCGACATCTCTGGTGCTCGCGGTGGGCACAGACTTGTTCCTCACGCGCGTCGCGACATCGGGCACGTTTGATGTGCTCTCTGAAAACTTTAACAAGGTTCAACTTGTATTGACGGTGGCTGGTCTGGTAGTTGCGATTGCAGTGGCGAAGCCGATGGTACGGAGAAAAAAGCAGAGGGAGCGGTGGTATCAATGAGTTGTAGATTACTTGACAATCCATTGTTGTACACAGCCACTGAGGCGCGTGTTAACCTGCCCTAGACAGGACCAACCAAGTACCGACCGTAGCGATTGCTTATTAGCGTGTCTGTCCTTTGCATTGCACGGCGATGGCGACGGTCGAGCAGGTCGCGTTCCCTTTTTATGGAGAGTCGGACACCGACGAGCTGGATGTCATCGACGCGTCGACGCGAAGTACGACTGTCGTCGGGGACGCGACACCTCCCAACAAGACCCCACGCAAGATGAAACTCGACACGCTCATCATACCTGCGCCCAAAGGCAAGCGTCTACGCACGCACTCGCTGTCAGAGAAAGACAACCCCCTCGCGGGGAATCGGAAGAAGCAAAAAATGGAGAACAGAAAAGCAGTGCGCACTTTCCTCCCTGCTCCGCGTCCACATCTAACTGATATGTCATTGATCCTATTCTCGGCACGGATCGGTAGCTCACCATCGTGATTAATACGAGACGGGTCTTGTTGGAGGCTGCGAGGCGACGTTGGCTGTTTCGTCATCGAGACTTATTCCAACCGCTGTTACCATCCACTAATTTCTTTGATACGCTCCGCAAAGAGGTTGCAGAGATTGGAGAGAAGGTGACTTATGTGCCCTTCCACCCGCTGACGGAACAGCCGGCGTCGATTCAGGGGGGTCAGATGGTGGATTATCAGGTGTGTGGCTCTCCGTGATGTGGCGGCATGCGTGGGCGGTTGATATTCCATTCATGTTTAAGCTACATGGGCTGGCGTTCCTCGTTTACATGTATAATAATGGTGAGTCTTGATGCTCAGTGAAAAGATCTGGTGATAAATGTCGACCCTGAAGGAATGAACTGCATTCTCGGAGACGGTGGGTCTGCGTACATACATACTTGATCACGTCCATCTAATCGTGCTTCGCAGAGATGGGTCTCGGCAAGACGTTGCAGGTTTGGGTAGAACGTCCGTGAGCATGGTGTCTCTTCTGACCATTCTCCAGACCCTCTCCTTGTTTGCGTATATCAAGGAACACTCCACAGGTTTGTGTTGTTCACTGTAAATCGTGTTTCTGATGAATGTGTGGTTCATTTTTACAGGGCCACGAGATCCTCATCTCATTATATGTCCTCTCTCCGTTTTATCCTCTTGGCAAAATGTCCTTTCTGCCCATTTCCGATCCCATTGAATGCTAACAGTCTATTTTTACAATAGGAAGCTGCTCGCTGGCTCCCATCCTTCAATGTACTGCGGTATCATGGAACCCAACCCGAACGGGACCGACTCAAGTCAACCATTCGCGACGGAGAAACCAAGTTTGACCTCTGTATAACAACGTACGAAGCATATGTTTCGGACGACAGCTGGTTCAAGACCAGGCGATGGTTTTATTGTGTCCTGGATGAGGGCCACAGAATCAAGAACTCGGAGACTCAGCTATCAAGCAAGATCAAGGGACTGGGTTCCCTATACCGACTGAGTACGTACCGACCATTACGGCCTTGATATTAATAGCTCGCCTGACTCGTGGTGATATCCAGTTTTGACAGGTACGCCCGTCCAGAACAACTTGGTCGAGCTTTGGGGCCTCTTGTACTGGCTATACCCAGCGGTTTTTACACCTGCTTCGGAGCGTATCTTTCGTGAATCCTTCAACCTCGCTAAGGGGAGTTACTCTATTCCCATACTCAAAGCTGCACAGGAGCTTCTCAAAGTGATCATGATGCGCCGAACCAAAGATTCCGTTCAGATCAGTGTTCCGCCTCGCGAAGAGTTGACGGTCTTTATACCAATGACGGAGGCGCAGAGGTTCTGGACGTATCGCTTATTGACACGGATGGATACCTTAGACCTGCAGGAGATATTTACTAGTAAGCTGGAAGATGGTCCAGAAGACGAAGGGAGAAGGGAAGTTAGAGAACAGATCGCGACGCAGATGAAGCGAACGGCTGGTGGTGAGGCCAACCGTGAGACAAAAACCGGCTTTCTGAAAGATTGGTTTTGCTGATGCTATTTGGACAGGTTGGAAAAGGCTCATGAACCTATTGATGCAACTACGTAAAGTCTGTGACCAGTATGCCTTGCCTTCACGTTCTCGGACTTCAATTCTCACATACACTTAGCCCATACATGCTCGAGGGCGCGGCGCCGTCGCCGTATGTCATTGGAGAGCATATCGTTGCTTCCTCCTCGAAGCTGATTGCCATTGACAAGATCCTCTCCGACATTCTTCCGAAGGGTGAACGTGTTCTTATATTCTCTGTATGTCCATTAAAAGATAGCCTCCATGCAAACCCCGGTCTGATCTAATTGCCGTGATAGCAATGGATGAAGTATGTCTGGTGGACTCTCAATATGAATTCATGAGTGATGAATCTGTGCACAGCATGCTAGATTCACTAGAAGATTTCATGGAGTTTCGCGATATACCCTATGCTCGACTCGATGGGCTTACCACACGCCCACGACGTACCCTGGACATCAAGCTGGTGCGTGTCAATCATTCCATGAGTTGCTTGACCTTACCTGTAATTTCAGTTTCAACAAGAGAAATCGCGTAAGAGTGTACCCCACATTCGTGTTTTCCCCTGCTGAGGCCATGGAGTACAGCGTACAAAGTCTTTTTGGTGTCTACAAAGGCCGGCGGCCTAGGTTGGTCGAATTTATAGCCGCTTCCTCTAACATGAAGCTGATGCCGCACCTAGGTATTAATCTTACCAAAGCGTCCACTGTCATCATGTGTGATTGCGACTGGAATCCCCAAAATGACCTGCAAGCGATCGCACGAGCGCACCGTATTGGACAGACAAAGGTCGTCAAGGTGAACCTGACCTCCCCTTGACATTCCCTTCACTTTAGACTTATCCAACTATCAGGTATATCGACTGATTTGTCGAGGAAGCGTCGAGGACCAAATGCTTGACCGAATCCGTCGCAAGTTGTTCCTCTCTCTCAAAGTCATGTCCTCAAATACCACCATTCCTTCCGACGATGACAAGGAATCCGAAGCCGAAGAAAATGCCCAGCAACTCAGGCAAGCTGAACTCTTGGATATACTGCGGAAAGGCAGTAGTGCCATTTCGCGTGAAGAAACTGGCATGGACTTTGGATACTTCTTGAATGCACCCATTGAGGCGATTTTGGAGGAGTCAAGAGCACGAGAGGGGGCAAGGGACGCGCGGATGAAAAAAGACCTCGCTACCGGAGGCGATAGCGAGGCAGTCGTCAAAGTAGAAGAAGCTGAACAACTTCTTCAAAACGCCGAAGAGGAAGAACGCCGGTTACTTGGTGGTATCGCCCAAGTTCAAAGCCGACTGTTTGAAGGCCAAGTGGTCAATCGAAGACAGAACAACGCGCAGATCGCCCAGGAGTGGAAGGAACTGCAAAAACGCGCACGGACTGATCGTCTTGTTATGGTTGACGGCATACATGTCATGGCGGACTACATGGGTGATGAGGTGAGCTATCCATAAACCAAACAATACATTTCTTCCCGCGCGAGGAGCACCTTCCTAAACGAGCTTTTGTAGCCCACAAGCGAGGCTAAGAATGCTCCCAAGAAGCGATCCAGAGCCAAATACGACTCAGAGGATTGGTGCATCTATTGTAGAGATGGCGGAGAATTGGTCGTGTGCAGTCAATGTCCACGAGGTATGTGTTCAGAACCGTGCCCATTGAGATTCCCTCACCCATGCACCCATGCCTTGATTTCCTTCTGCCAATCATATACACAGTGTTTCATTCCGAGTGTTATGGCATCACACCGGCGCAGCTGAAGAAACTCCCGATGGTTCCATGTAGTCAACACAACTGTGTAGAATGCAATCGGAACACCGCACAATCCGGTGGGATGCTGTTTCGGTACGTGTCCGGAAAAGGCACTCTCGTTATCTCGGCCTTATTCGGTGCTCGGCCCCCAAATAGATGCCAGACATGTCCTCAGGCGTTCTGTGAAGATTGTCTGCCACAGGGTGATATCGACGCCGTTGGTGACGTTCTGCCCGAGTTGTACGTGTAAACTCGTTGCTCCCTTGCCTGAATGTCACTCAATCACCACGTGTTCGCAGCATGTTGCTGGGATTCGGTGCACAGGCGACAGCATATTACATACGTTGTCATGATTGCCACGCCCTTTGGGCACAAGATCCTACTGTGTGGCAGGCATGGGAGGAGGAGATGGCAGAAACGCAGCAGAAGCTCGAGGCAGCTGCAAAGGCCGAACAAACTGAATGATTGACGCTCATCGTCCGTCGAGTTACCAAGTATAATAGACGACTATGTATCTTTATTGCACTAACGGTACGGTACCTTTTTTCATTTAATTGATCGATTTACATCTTTTTGGGTCTGAGTTCGTGGTTTAGAAAGGTTGTTCAGCCAACACCTCAGATACTTTGACGACCAACTCGTCGGGATTCTTCAGCTCAGCTGCAAAATATGCCTTTGCGCCCCCGACTCCACGGGACCGCACGATCTGTACAATAGTGTCATATGAATCAGAACAAGACTCCTTTTGAACTGTGCAGACGAAGTCCCTCTTCTTGTTATAGACGAACAGCGCTCCGAGAGCAGAGTTGACGGGATTGTTGAGCAAGTCGACAGGTACCTGGATCTTAATCACCATGCTCTTGTTCTCGGCCTCATTCTTGGTGAAACCAGGTCTGTGTGGACGAGTGGAGGGGGTTGCGAGACCAAACGCCTGGCGCATGAGATCTGCTTTGGAAATTGTCGAAGTGAGAGTACCACCACCACCATATGTCGGTTTGAGAGTGACGGTCGTCTTGGCGGAGAACGGGTTACAGAGTGGCTTGTGGATCTTCCAGTGCGCACCTGCCCGTGCGTCGTCAAAAAGAAGCCCAACCGTTTGGAAAAGATGGAAGATCACCCACGCTGGCACTCGGCCGAGCAGTACCGAACGACGTGACACCTCGCGCACTGCTTCAGCCCGCTCCCCTTGGTCTTGCAACTCTCGCACCGCTTCTCTTCCCAAGGTGCCACCTCGCCCCTGCGTTTCCGTTCCCATCGCTGGACGGCAGCGGTGACCTCTGCCCCAAACATGATGCACATCTTTCTGGGGGAATCACCGTTTCCGTCCGGGATGTCCAAATCCGCGCCGTGGGCCATCAGAATGTCGACGAGCGCGACATCGCCACCCTGAAACGGGAAGGATATGGGCACCTCCCCGTACCGATTCTGTGCGTTCATGTTGGCGCCCCTTTCCAACAGCCGTTTCGCCATTTCGGCATGCCCGACTGGCGGCGTGCACGCGTGGTGGAGCGCGGTGAGACCCGAGATGTCAGGGGTGTCGGGTGGCGCGCCAGAGTCGATGAGGTAGCTAATGATGTCGAGGTGTCTCATGGGTGCGCTGTCGGGTGATCGGGGTCGGAGCCGCTGTGCGCCGAGGACGGCAAAGGTGACGAATCCGAACTGGAAGGGTGTTTGAGTGCTGGTCAGATCTGGGGCAGTGCCAGATTCGACAGCCTAGACGACGAAACGCGAGGTCAGACAGACATCTGGTGATGGGTATTGCAGGTGTCGCAGAGACATGGTAGTGACAGACCTCCTTGACTGCATCGTAATTCCCGCACATGCATGCGAGTGCAAATAGAGAAAGCTTGTTGGGGTTGAACTTGGCGAATTCTGGGGTGGAAAAGTGAACACATGATTGATGTTTAGATGAAAGGTAATGTGAATGTGGGTGAGATACGAGGTTGGTGTTGGATTAGGGGGTTGTGCGTTCGAGCGGAGGTTTATAATGACACGCTTACGCTTTTGAAACATGTCGCGTAGTTTCTCGCTACCCATTTCGACACTGATGAACCCGGGCTTGTCGAGAATTTTCTTCATCTGAGGCGTGATGATCAAGCCTCCGTCGGACTTTGGGCCTGTCAGGGAAT
Source organism: Hemileccinum impolitum (assembly GCA_003316335.1). Classification (NCBI taxonomy): domain Eukaryota; kingdom Fungi; phylum Basidiomycota; class Agaricomycetes; order Boletales; family Boletaceae; genus Hemileccinum; species Hemileccinum impolitum. The sequence goes on from QFEQ01000202.1 coordinate 23,213, forward strand.
CTGATCAGTGCATGGTGGCCTCGTGGTGTTGTGCAGTGGATCCACACCACTAGCCATGATTTTTGGACTTTCAACGTGGTTTAGATGAACGTCAAGGAAGAAGTTGTGCCAGTGAAGATTGTGGCGTGCAGCTACCTAATATGCATGACATGTTTATGTAAATGCAATAAATGTCGAACTTAATCGTTGGCGATTGTCAAGCCATTGGTCGATGGGTCATCCACAGGATGAATGTGCATGCTATTGTGTTCTTTTTGTACCGGGCCGAATGGTTCCTGGGCGTAAATCTTGCTTATGGGCTGGCATCACGCGACAGATTTCGAGTGGTGAGTCCGGCCAACGGCAAAATCACGATGCAAGCCACTTCTAGTACAGTTATAATTAGCGAGTAGTGCTGGTAGGCCCGCGGTCGTGGGTTGATTTGTGCCAAGCTCCGAAATGCCTCAGTGAATGTATGATGGTCAAGATTTTTGAGATCATGTTCGTTTCGATGTGACAGCCTGATCTCCGATTGACTCTTAAATACCTTTAAAGAGGACAGAGTCTTGGCCGCCAGTTTGTTTTGATTGGAGTCAGATTGATGAAAAGAGACAAAATGGAAACGATCTCACACGTTATCGACTACCATGTGCACAGGTACTTGTTCGCCACGCAGCAATAAAGCTGAGACGGCTGTTTTCATTCCACGCCATGCCAAAGGAGACTGTTTGTTAATAATGGTTATCGGCACTCTGGAGCCGCCGTTGCGATTCGGATCTTGCTCATCATACTTGCCTGTTTGTGAGTGACTTGAAAAAGCCACGGCCACGTACGCTTGCTCCTTTGGTGCAGTCTCTAGCATCAGCATACTGTCAACAGCACGCTTAGTAGATGCAAGACTCCAAATGTCAAATTCTAGCCCTGAAGTCCCGTTTGTCTCGTGAATCTGCCGCCGGATTCATAGTATGCCGTCTTAAATTCCCGCGATGCAACGGGAGACCGTTATCCCCTGTGGTGTTGGTTCTACATTCTCCCTGACGGCGTTACGTGGTATCCCAGGTAAGTTGTAACTGCGCCGTCATCTACTAAAGCCTGACGTATACAGTTTCCTAAACAGATATCATAATCGAGTCAGCGAGACTACTGAACTGCTGTATGCTGCTTGCACAGATAGTGGAAACCGTACGAAATGAAGTAGACTTGCCAGCGCATTATTTGAGTCGTCCAAGTAGGATTCACTGTGGCGTTGGGCCGCAGCCCCAAGCTGACGATGCACCTCCTTCGATTCCAACAAGAATGGAGGGTAGTAAAAAAGTATATCTTGAAACATTGACTTTGTTCCAGAGGCTGGCTGAAAGTGAGTTTGTGAGCAGCGTGGCCCAGCTTTAAGCTTAAGTTCAATCACCGCTTCGAATTATTTCACCGTTGGCCATGGACTGACAATTTGAATAAGGGCGATCTCGTCGGAGTGGCCTGAGGGGCCGACGGTCGAACTGGCCAGCGGATCGTCATACGCTGGCTGGAAACTTGTGCAACGAAGAGTTACATCTCTCTCCTTTTAGCCAATGTGCCCCGAGAGATTCGCGGGCTCGGCACAACGTACCGGAAGATGCAACCTAGCAAGAACAAGAACGGTCCAAGTCCCGGTGACCCCCAACGCCTTCGAGACAACCTCCGTGAAACCAGTCTGATTCAGAGATTTCACTCTCCCAACTGCTTCAAACCTGTTTCGCGTTCTCCGAAACGGTCGCCCCGCCGTCACGTTTCTTGTGGCTTGATCGCGTGACTAGTGTATCCAGGCCACGATACGCAGCACTATGTGGTATCGCTTTGTGAACTCGGAGGCAGACAATCGTGAGCAGGTCGTGTTGCCCGGCCTCCGAGCAAAGTATCATGGGATGTACGACGGCCTTGAGGTTGCCCGGATGTCGTTTTTTGCTGGCAATGAACTAGATGGTGAGTAGGTCGATTGTCATACCATCGAGATACAGCGAGCCCACACCGCACCGCGCTGAAACTGTTTCCTTACGCTAGCAAGGCTTGGCGTGTGGACTCCGCACAAAGAGCGGACGTGCTATCCTCGTGCTCAGCTCGCTATATCCTTTTATTCACCATCTCCAAATAAGGAACACTATCTCAGCGTCAATCTTGTGCTCAGCCTCGCACGCTCCGTTAACAGCGTGACCGATTAGACACGTGTGAGTACTATGAGGGACTTTGGGTGACATTCATCCTAGGTTGGTTAGATGACATGCATATGGAGACTGCTCGGAAAATCATGAAACAAGGCATTACTCAAACCCTATCCTGACGCCCCCAGATCAGTTGAATCACGATGTCTAAAGGTCGAGATCTTTGACAAGGAATGTGATGTTCTAGAAACAGACAGTTTATTAGTCTCTTAGCAAACGAGTCTAAAAGGTATGTCGTACAGTTTAAGAGTAGTTCTTCGAGTTCGAGGGACCTTTGACAATAACTCACAGCACCATTGGCGACTCGTATTTAGTGGCAGTAACGCGGTAGTAGGTAATCGCATGGACTTCGAAATGTAAGCCTTGCGTTTGATGCCATTTTAACACCCGTTTAAGGGGTACTCAGCTGGCACATAGATAAGCCTGCTGGGAGCTGCCTCATTACACGGGAGTACATCCGAAGTTTTACCATGTTTTCCTTTTCCCCAGTGCGGACTGTGAGAAAGGAGCACTCAAATTATCCGTCTCTGCTGACTCCGCTGTCCTGAATACTGATTCCTTCGGCCAGTTATTTACAAGTGTTCCCGTGAACACACATGGTCTGATAGACCCAGTTGTAAACAGTGCCTGGACACAGGTCATCGAAATAAGGTTTGTCTCATGTCACGTTTCTTTTATCCATGTTTGAAAGATCTCCGTCCGCACTTCTCTAAATCAAGAACAAGCTGGCAAATACTCTGCTTCCGGCCCTTTCTCTTCTCCTCGCCTCAGTCAGAAGATCCACGATCTGATCCTTTCCTCTCCAGGAATTTCGGTCCATCCCTGTTGTATTACCTGATCGCTCATGTCGGACCGTCACACGCCCCGCAACTCTTCAAACATATAAAAGCATGACTGAAGTGATGGGGGATATCGATCCCGCACCATATTCAGGTAGTCAATATGCCCTCTACTATCATTCAGACTGGACCCCCTACTCATCCTTCTCTCCGTATGTGACAATTACGTTTGTGAACAGGCCTCTCTCATTCCTTGCGCTAGACGTTCGTGATGCGAGGGACGCTCATATTGTCCTGGAAGCTGTCAGGCTCAACATGCTCCCGTTGATCAGACGTCGGTTGACCGCCAGCGAGCGCGAACAACTGGTTTCAGGGAATGTCTTTGTTTGGGAAGAAGCAGAGCACGATGGGGGTCTGCTGCGTTGGACAGATGGGAGAAGATGGTAAGTGTCTTCCTTATACTTTTGATCGATAGACATGCTGAGCGGTTACCAGGTCGCAGAGTCGTATGCGTGGTGACTATCTGTTCTATGAAGAGAAAATGGAGACCACTCAAGAAGAAAAAGATGCAAAAGCGGCTCTCAGGTACTTGTGACTGTGAGACACAATCTAGGGTTTTACTTACTGATGGAGGACAGAGCCCGGCGCGCGACTGACCCTCTTGCGGTTGCGCCTCCCATCAATAGGCGGAGAGATCGTCCGAACCGCCCAAATGGGCTCACGAAACAGACATACTCAGCGCTTGTATATCTCCCCGGGTCGAGTCATCCACGTAAATGGCATGTGGTGGCTTACTTCACGGTTAGCTTAAATATCTTTCCGATGATTCCTCCGTGACATCGTATCTTACTTGCTTTGCTCCCCAGGGAGATGACTACACGCGACTGCCTGTGATCGAAGACTACGAGTATCTTCGTAGCTTGCGAGTGCCAGATGGCATCTTTGTGTCCAGTAAAGCGAATGGGGTGCGGAACGATCGCTATTCCATGTCAGAGTCGAGGGAAGGTTACAGCCCTGCAGCGGACTTGCCTGCCAACTCGCAACATTCAGCATCCCACGATGTCCTATCTAAGCCGATGCCTTGTGTTTCGCCCATTCCATCCAGCCCGATGCATCGGCATTCTTACTCACCAGCCGTAGAGTCCACACCACGGCCTCATACTCATGCTCATAACATATCCCTGCCGAGTATAGCTGCCCTTATCAGTCCACACGCACATCCCGACCTTCCCCCAATCTCACATGCACCTCACCATGTTCATCCAATCCACCCTTCCTCAAGTAACTATAGTCCGCTGTCCGCCGAAGACAGGCGAGCCTTGAGCAGCTTCCGCGTGGTCTTATGACGTTAATTAGTACGGTTCCTTAATATCATTATGGCATCTTCCTCGAAACGCATTTATCAGATTGTTTTCGTGTCTTCGATGTTTCGCTCCTGCAGTCATCCAATAGAACATGTATTAATCACTATGTGTATCAATGTTTCACTGCGGACTATTTGGAAAGGTCTGGATCCATTCACGCCCATTAATATTTGTGGGCGCGCTGCTGTTGCACATGCTCCAAAGTTTCACGTCCCTAGGCTCAATCGGTCCAGGACCCCCGCCAGCGCATAATATCACTGATGTATCAGCTAGAAAGCGTTGTATTCTGAGACGCGGTATGTAATGAAACAAGGAACTTTTATGTAACGATTGCTCCCTTTCAACGACTCCGATCGACCCCGGTTAGTCTGACCAAGCAATACGTACAACTCTCTGCTCTTCAGAGAGTGCTCCTCCTTGCAGGGCTGGCCCACTCAAGGCCAGTCTATAAGGGGATCACGACTCCAGGTTCCGCTATATGCTCCCGTTGTGGCTATTTACAGCACCCTTTTTTACAGATTCGATGATAACGACTCGGATACCCAGCAATGCAGAGGCGGCCGCCAGCCTCTGAGACGCAGCTGAGGTGAAAGTTACTCGTTGGTCATCATCCATGCTAACTCGGGCTTCAGCATCCTGCGACGTACCTACCGACGAGGTCGATCTCTTACAACCCAACCCTCAGGCTGGTGACGTCACGCTTTCACAGCAAGAATGTCGACTACCGGCAATACGAGCGGTAAACCAGGAAAATTAGATCATCCACGCGATACTGGTAACAAAGGGACAAGGCTTCTGCATCATTGTTTCGATTTTTTTTTCTGTTTTTTTTTCTTGATTCGTAATTCATCCCATGAAGTCGCGATATACGTTCGGTTGGTGCCGGTGGTACGGGCAGTTCCTGACTATTGCTCTGAAACCAACGCGCGGTGGGACGACGAGCCAGGCTAGGCCTGGAGCAGATTCCGGCATTGCAATGCACACGCTCCATTCCTGGCCCAACGACTTACAGGTGAGGGGTGCCGGGGGGTGCAGGGAACGCTGTTGCGGTCGTCGAGACTCGAGATCACATGTGATGACTCTGAGCTCCTTCCAGCAGGATTCAGGTACTATCGATGTCAATTTTCAGGTTGGCACAAGGTTCATGCGAGTACTATCTTGGTGCTCCCCGTGTTGGTCCCAAGCACGAGTGTTGTTGTTTCCATTCTATCGGAATGCAATGCAGGCACTGGATACGTTTTATGCAAAGAGAGTTTGTGCGCTCACTGATACGGCTATACGGTGTCAGCGCTGATGATGGAGGATCAGTGCAAAGAGCAATTCACGAATTGAGATATCTTAAATTATTTTTCAGAAATGCAAAGTCCAAAGATGAAACGGATGATAAACGCAATATTGACCGCGCGCTACGTCGCCGGATGCCGACTTGTGTGATTACGATATCTTGCCCATGAACAGACCAACATAAACGTCTGACAGTTGGCAACAATTAATGATCGGAGGCATGTGCTTGACCGCAGTCTTCCCCACGCCGAACGGATGAGATAACTTGATCATTGGCCCGCCGGCGTTAAGTCCCAGGCTATGGTTTTGCATTCTCTTCACCGCAGTTTCAAACGTCGGCGAAACTTTTTAGATTGACCATGACTCTGATTGGACAATCGGACTCGGATTTGTTCCGGACAGCCCCATTCTGAATATCGCATCAATCCATCCTGGCCAGCGCCAACTTGCTGTGTTTCCCGCCAAGAGCTCCACTTGGACGTGATGTCCCGTTTGGCTGCCCTTGGCGGGAATGCCAAATCAGTGGCCACGGCATGCGCCGTAGCATTTTGGGGTCAGCGTAGGCTTTCAACCGCGGAAAATCCCCTCGTATTTTTGGCCCTTGCTCCTCAATCTGACGCTGACGATGTGAAAAGGGTTCAACGATGCTTCGTCGCGTTCACCTCGTAGAAGCAGGAGCAGGCAGCAGGTTATTCCTGTTCGCTTCTACCCGTTCACTGCACCCTTGGTCATCAAACGGCGTGGTAAGATTAGAAAATCGCACACATGGGACTCAACTTCATGGTCCCAATTATGCCGCACGAAGATGGCAAAGCCACCGAGGGGGTTCTTGCGCGAATGGGATTATTATTATTATTGTGTCATTTACTATCGGGAGAGTCAATCTTGCAGCAAGGAAAGTGAAGTGCACCTTGAAGCTTACCTTAAGCAATATGTATCCCAGGCTAAGACATAACATTAGAGCAGCGACACCACTGGAGCGAGTTCACACAGGTCTCACTTGAACGCCCCGAATGGAACGCTCATAATTATGCAGCAACATTCAAGCACCCAAGTCGAGTGTTCTGTGGAAAAGTGACATACGTGTCTCCCACAGCGAAGTGCGCCTGCCAGTGTTTCGACCATGAACAATGGTGGAACAAGGGAACTAAATTCATCCTCGGAACTTGAAGGAACCTGGACCATCGCCTTCCGTCCTGAGACTGTTCTGCCTCGATATTGTGGCGATTCCGCGTAAATAGGATTTTTTTCCACGGTGTGCCCCTCAGGAATGGGGTCTTGTCTATATTCAGAGCAGTTAAGTCCTGGCGGGGACCAGATAAATAGGCATTGTTGGCTTATACTGGCACAGGAGTCGACTGGCTCCAATCATTAATCTGAGAGGCCGAGTTCTGACACGGAGAAACATCCTCACCTATGTTTGGCGAGCAGTTTGAAGACCCAGCGGTGTCCACGTATTAGGAAGAGGGAGTGCAGAAACTCGTGTCGAAGCGCTGGCATTATTCGCGCATGCCAGCCAAAACCGGAACCGGAAGCCCGAGGGTCAAGAAAAAACCACTTTCATCTAGGCGTCGTGTGAAACGTTGAGGACATTCTCGCTGTCGAAAAATCAAAAGGCCAAAACTGCTGTATCGGGGGCCCTTTGATCCTGAAAGGTCAGGCATTGGCTTTCACAGGATATCAGTAAGTGGCTGCTTGCTTATCATTCTGCCGCATGAATGTAACGCGCAGCTTGGCAAAACTGATGATCCTCAAGCATTGACTCCCAGAAGGCTCGGTGTACCTGCAGGAACAATCAGTAAACTGGAGAATTGCAATCCAGTACTCAGACAAGACACATACGAGTCGATACGACAAGTCTTGGGTGTCATCGAAGAAAAAAAAGACCAGCGGCCAATGTTTCCCATCCATGTGAGATAGCGCACTGACCTACCCACAAAAGATTTAAATAATAATAATAACTTTTTGTATCCCATTTTGTCCCGAATACTCATTTATGTTATACGAGTTGTGTGACCAGCTTTAAACCTTTGCAAAGCCAATCACACCTGGTGTATTTAAGCTTGCTCAATACATTCGTGGCCCGGTCGCGGGAATTGGCATGCATAGAAGCTGCGAACGTTCCATTGACGGGTAGCGGTCTCCGCACCAATGCCAGTGTCAGCGATTCGTATCAAACCAAGGCACCCATACCTCACCGCGATCATCACGAGAATCACAAAATCCTGATAAGACCCTTATAAGGGTCTTATAACTGTAGGTGTTCTGCTGAGCTGCTTATACTTCTTGCCAAGTGCTTATATTGACCTTGTATTGCCTTGGCAAGGTCTGTAATCCCGATATTAGGATATAGGGTCAATATAAGCAAGTGTAAGCAGCTTAGCAGAAATAGACAAATTGATCTTTTTTGCCAGCGATTCGAGGTTCTCGTGATGATAATAGATCGTCGCTAGTCCTCCTAGATGATAATGTATGTGTTGCTTCGATAGGCCTTTGACCACATCATCCGCAGTTAGCACACCTACTCTCTCTCATAGATAATTGGGTGCGGTAGAGATATTAGAGCTTGGAGGCTCGAAGCCGGCGTTCAATGACCATCTGGGCAATGTCACGGTGCCGGTCACTGGCACACGACACTGCAGCGCTCGACTTCAAGGACTCCTCGGATTTGAAACTTTGACGACCGACGTTTGCGGCAAAGATACGAGTCATGTACGCTCCACGCTCAGGTACTATTATGAGGGTGTCACCTTGGCAATTTGAATCAAGTTATCATACACCTGCATGGCAAACAACTTGAATATTCCAGCACGCGTCCGATTGGGATGAAACTACCCACTCCAAGGCCCAACACTGCAGACGACTCAGAGGTACAAGCTTGAATGCGGGCACCCGTGTCTTCTGTTTGCCAGTGCAATGTTTGTCATTAAACTTGAAAATGCTAGCAAATATACACGTGTGTCTCGGCAGGCGTGACTCACCGGGTGAGCATGTTCAGTGACTAACATCCAACAACTTTTAGCTGTACACTCTTCCAAAGTCAGCCTGCGTTACCGTCGATATTGGTCGGCGTGTGATCATTCTTCCACCTCCCATGTACTACATGCCATGGGACTCATGCCATCAGTATCGAACTCGTCCTTTGCAAAACCAATCACACATCGTGTGTTTCCTGCTCCCGCCTTCACTTGGCCCGACTGACGAGAATTAGCACCCGCAGAAGCTGCAAATGATCCGTTTGCGGGTGTTGGCCTGCGCACCAATACCACCACCTTCGTTTTGTTTCAAACCTTGAAGTACCGTCACCATCCTTTCTCATCGGGGCTTTTCACACTCGTCGATACCTTCTCCCGAGTCCTGAATGAGTGAGTCTATTGCTTCGCCGGGCTCGTCGGGCTTTGACCGTGTTAACGTCCGCAGTCATTGCTTACACCACTCTCTCATGGGGTGATCACTTGCGATAAACAACCTTACGAATCTTCTTTTTATGCAATCACAACGCGACGCATGCTCATCGTGCTCCAATTTCCGACATGGACGAATCTCACGTTTGTTGCATCGTAATTAAATCCACCGATGCCAGCGGCCCTGCACCGTGGAGGCTCAAGGATCAGCGTTGCGAGGACCTCTAGATCTAAGACGATGCGTCGGTTACGCGATCTGAACGGTGAAACATCATACTGCAACACTTCACTACTAACTCGCAATCCACTTTAAGAACTCCTCGGATTTGTAGCAATGATATCGTCGCATATCCGAATATTCCATGCCGCATGATGCTTGGGTGTCGTGGGGCGCACTGTTCCCTCGAGTCTCAACGGCGTTTGCTCTTGCATGTCTCAATCCACGTTTTACTAATCGTGTCCCTCCATGTTGGAAAACACGGAAAGTCGTCTCCCGCTCGCACGGAACAATTGAATTGGTGTACGACGGTAAGAACCCCGCAATTAAACATCCCTAAGCGCCACCTATCACGACATCATTCTCTTTCTGTGCTCCCTAGGCTAAATGTTTGAAATTGCTATGCAACCCGGTCCGAAGCCCGAAGCAAGGAAATCTGCCCGGAGGAAGGAGCGAGACTGGAACCCATTTCTGTCCGGTTGGGGCAAAACTACCCAATGTAGGCCAACACCGAAGACAACGTACAAACGCGGTCCGCTTTGTCCCCAGATCAGAATCAGACCAGGACCCCGATGGGATAGATTCCCAAGCTGGCGAGGATCTGGCCTCACTCTGGCGTTTCCAGCTTCCCTTCTTTCCGGAGATATTAAACTGTTCAGCCTTGCAATCACCGAAATTTTGGATACCTGGCGGTAGTCCACGTCGTCGAACTCTCGCGGCTAGGCATCTGCATCTTCGAGTCAACTCTTTGATCTGCCCATACTCCTTTATGCGATCCTAGCCAAGTACGTTGGTGTCCTGACCAGTATTACACATCGACTCGAGCTCTATGATCGCCCCATCACTCGCAAAGTCGTATTATCCGAACAGCAAGGACCTTGCAGTGAACATCGAAACGCTCAAAACGATACAAGTGAGACAAATGGCAGGTTCTCGTACTATACATGAATGGACCCTAGTATACAGTATTCATCGTCTTGCCCGGGACGCTGACGCCCCGTATTTCACGCGTCTCCATGAACAAGCTTTTTACCCTCCTCCACTTTGTGCTCGTCTCCACTCATCTTGCCTGCAAGGATCTTCATTTCCCCTTTGACCATCGTCATGAATCCATGCTTCTTCTCGGCACCCACGGTTACCTGCTGTGCCATCCTCGTAGATGGTACATCTTGCCCTTGCTGCTGAGCGCCAGTCGTGCCTTGATATTCGGCTACGCTAGCTCCCGGGGGCGGAGGGTGCAACTGCGCAGGATGATAATCACCCTCTTCAGTCTTCCTAGTAGGTTCCCTTCGTTCTTCCTCGCTCCCCCCTTCCTGGGCATCCTGCGACGGGCTCTTTTCTCGACCAAGCTTCTCCGCTCCTGTGTTCGCATTGACGATGTACTCAGCTACAATATCATACCCTTGAGAATTTTGACGCACCTTTTTCACCCTGTTCTTCAACAGTAGTAGTAGCGGCAGCTGCTCCCCAAGGTTCGCTCTGGGCTTCCTTGCTTTTTGTCTCGCTCGCCTCCTTCTGCGACACAACTTCATGTGGTGACTGGGAAGTAACTAGTTTGTCCTTTGGTAGCGTAACATCTTGAACTATCGTTGCGCCTTCCTTCTCGAGTGCTGTAGGCTGTGTCCAGAGTGGGGATTAGTTATGTTTATCGCGGACCTGATTAGAGGGGATATGAACATTTAAAGTTCGGGGGCCGAGGATACACACGTGTCGTGCACGACCAACCTGCACCAAACTAATGGAGCCCATTGACCCACATGGGTCGCATGTACCCACGTTAATGGGTTCGGGAGAAAAAAAGGCGTGGATGCGAAATTATCAAGCATGTGGAATGCATGGGGTTTCCCAACAACGTCCGCTTCCTCAGTAATACGACAACTTGCCATAACGGCGTGTCTCTCCAATCTCGTGACACAACTCAACCTGCTCGCGAAAATGCGACTGGTTGCAAAACCCTCGGTGCCAGCATGAAAGAAAGGTTATTAGGAGACCAGTGCCCCGAGCTCCACGAGAATATGAAGAGAAAGCAGAGAAAGGCCAATCTTCCCCAAGAAAATCCTTGCTCTTATGGGAAAGTCGAGCAAGGAGAGACGCCTCGCGTGAGACGGCCACGGTGTAGGAAACCCGCAAAAGTGGTGTGAGCTGCCAACTCGACGCACCTCATCATCGTCACCTGCAGCAGACGGTTTCATTGTGTCTCTTCTCTGCCGGAGGCAAGTGGAGCGACGCGCCTGTGCCCTCTCTTGACGCTCATCCGGTAAAAGAGCAACGCTAGACTCGGAGAGATTTCCTGGAAGTGCACCAACACCGGCGGTGTGCTCTAAAGGCTGAGCACCTTTCAATTCAGTACTGGGCAAGGACACGGGTGGTTGTTCTTTACGCCCCTTGGATGCTGAACCACTGTCAGCTCACACGAGTGCCTTACAGAGCAGCAGCAGCAGCTTACATGGACCTGAGGCTACGCTCTGCTTGATTCCCTGAGACACCTCCTGTGATTTTTCTGCTGGCGTGCTCGGGTGCTCTGCCCTCCCCGGGATTTCCGAAAACCCAGCGGGTGTGTCCTTGGTGGGACTGGATGCAAGTACGGATTCCGACCATTCCGTAGGCGGTGTTCCAGTCTCGACTGATGGGATTGTAGGCGGCGTAAGTCCAGTAGTCATTCCGTGCGAAGCTGGGCAAGGATGCAAAGAAGAAGAAAAGGGCGGTGAAGTAGACTTGCCTCTGGGGTCTGGCGCCTGGGCATGGACTAGGTGATGTCATGCCGAGCCGCTTTTGCACATTGCAATTTGCCGGTTGAAACTTGTCCTTCTCCGCCATTGTTTTTGTTTCATGGAGAACGCCGTTGTCTCGGATGCTAGGGATGTGAACGCAAAATCAACGGCAGCGTCGTTGGTCATGGTCTGAATTGAGAATGTACTTCGTCTACTGCGTGCCCGTCGGATGACACCAGATTTTGTGCTTCATACAATGTTTCGAATAGAGTTTTGTTCTGCGGCCTGTCATTAATATTTCATATGAACTCGGGTAGGTGGCAGACTCGGGTGTCATGGCTGAATGTAAAGTCATTTTCTATCGCAACCTAATGATTATGGTGAGTTACCGGCTGAACATATAACTTGTACCACATAAGCAATCGGCTCTGAATTCTCCATGTGTCATCCTCCGAATTCGTGAGATTCTCCGTCACTGCATGTCCACAGCCACACGCCAACACAACCGTTTGTTTGGCAACAGCCTTGGATTTTAATAATACCAAACACACACTAACAAGTAGCGTGTAGGATTACCATTGGGTGAATGGAGTTCGGGGTGTGCAATGGACAGCAAGCAGTCTCAACACTATGCAAGTTCAATACCGTATATGTGCGTATGTACCATATCCAAATCCATAGCATTGTTCATTCGCCCTGGTCTAGGATGACCACCAACGGAGGTCCAATCCAAGCACAACTCGTTGCACAACGTATTTGCGCTATGCATACAACACAGCGCCAAAAGCCCCACACTGCAAGATCACATTTTATGTCACAGAATCATCCGAAGTTGTTGCGTCAGTAATGAAGACGTTACTGCCTTTGACGTTGATGAAGGAGTACTGCACAAAGCGGGTAAGATTCCCAAGGACGATGAAAATTTTGATGACACACCTCTGCGAGAGCCGTATCTCTTCCCCTGTTGTAGTTCTGGTACACGAGATTGACCTATACGATGATAAGCGTAACCAACGAATGAAAGCTCGTGATACAAACCTCCGACATGACTGGTCGCAGTCCGGCAGACTCTAACATCTCCCACCATGTCAGAAATTCTTCAAATTTCTTATCCCATGAATGAATCTCGATTAGCAACTGACCAAAGGGAACTGGTTCCCCAGATGCTATATATGGTTGCAGTATTTGTGTGAGCACCTCGAACTCCCAACCCTCAATATCAATCTTGAGCAGATCGATGTGCCGATGTTCTGTCAAAGAAATTTGATTTCCATCATGCGGGTAAGTTTGCGAGGAAGACGTACTGTTCATATCGAGAAGTGTCTTGAGAGTATAGAGCTTGTGTTCATCGTCAGGGCCATGAGCATCAATGTTCGCCAGACCCCATGGGTGGAAGCGGGCGCGGTGGTCGCGTTTGATGTTGCCGAACGAGTTAGAGCGATAGTCATAGCCCCAAACTTCACAATAGCGAGTCCGTTCGAGAACCTCAGCCTCAAATGATGTCTCGTAGTTCATGCCTGTTCCACAACCTCGTTCCAGCAGATAGGAGACTTGGCAAAATGACCTCTGACCCACCGAATGTGTATATTAGACAATCTGGCTTGTGCTTGAGCCGGGAAAGACCACAGGTCCACTTGCCTCCATCTCCTAATGACCCAACACGCTCGACTTGATGTGGACATTGAAATGATGGGGGGAAAAAGCTCCCTGGTTGAAGACGTTGTAAGCCTGAAAGCCCATAGGAGAGCCACCACCTATACTCTAGCACTCACAAACAGTGTATGCTGGCCATGGATGCTTGTCTTCTGGGAACCTGGAAGCAACGCATTGGGATCGAGATGGTGGATAATAGGGATTCACGTACATGGCAATGTCTCTGGCGTTTGGCCCAAATTTGCGTATCATTTCTTTGCGCTCACCCACCACTTTTGAGTAGACTCGCTCAGCTTGCGCGAGTCGCGCGGGAAGTCCACTATCCCGTATTGAAATCTCGTATAAATCGGCCCGACGTGGAGACTGGTAGTGATTAAGGAGGTATATTGTTGCTAGGATGACCATGGCTACGGAGATGAAATATCGAGGATGTCGCTGCCATAGCAAAGGCATCTTGGAATCTGTATCTGTGGCTGAGCGTACGGCTCTGCACGATTGACTTGTGTACAAGGCGGCCGTGTGAGGAATAATGGTAGCGAGTCGTGGTACAAATTTTCAAAGAGGGACTCGTCGGTTGTTTCCTTGCAACAACTATGTGAATAGGAGTCTTGTACCGACACGTTGTGGCAACTTACTGCAACCCAAAAATTTTGTTGTTGGCGAGAGACAGCAGGTATTAACACGACATCAGCGCCCGTTGGTTCAAGTTGCGCATGAGAACAAGTGACGTGGGAGCTTTAGGTGAAACCAGTGGAAAACAAACAGGCAGTGATTAGCGCGGTTCACTGCTCATCACTGCCTCCAAGTTAGGCCTCAAGGCCTCAGATCTCAGAGACTATACTACATGCTATGCGAGCATTGTTACATCCAAGTAAGTACTAGTTTGGGTCTTTTTTTCCAAGCCTTCACCTGTTATTTCCACTCACGGTGCTCAAATGACCCTAGAAGCAAGGTCTTCTCGGCAATATCGGGGCCGTGGTTCTTCTTCCGAGAGCACTGGCAGGCTGCCAAGCTTGCACCGATGTACTGGCCCTAGTGGCACACGTTGCTCACAGTTAAGCCATGTTCAGCGATGAAACAGGTGTCAAAAGTCGACCGATTGCTAGTTTTGCATGACGACTCTTTGGAGAACTCCTCTGAGGCTATGTTCTGTCAATGGAACCCTACGTCATGACTCCATCGCAGGTACTTGAACCTAAACTCATTGAAGATGGGAATTTCGTAGCTATCTACCCCGTGGATATAACTCCATCGCTCCTTTCATGCACTGCCCTTGATGCCACAGTCATTTGTTACGGATGTTCATCCACACAACAAAACCCGAACCTCAGCCTCCTGTACCCCGTCATCTCATTCGGCGAATGTACTGCTGTTGTCGCCGAACCAATTCCACCCATGGGATGCAAGCAACATGATGACATCAGTCTCCATCGCTAACCTCGGCACATGCGACTGATGCCCATGCTCTAGCTCATTTTATTACGGTGACGGCGGATGTCCGCTATAAACGAGGCCTGCCTCGAGGCATTTGACGTGGTTCCGTGCCTTCCATTCTTTCGTAGTCGGACCCAGGAGGAAAGGACCACGGCGGTGCAGTACTGCATCCGGCATGGTTCTCTATACGAGTCGGTGGAGTACTTACTATGTACGTGCTCAACGTATTGATTTCGATCTGGGTTCGGTATGGTCGATGATGAGTCACTATGTACAAAAGTGGGCTACACGTGCGTGTCTCGTTATCTTCGAAGCGGAGCGGCCTCATTCATTTGGAGCTTCGAAGCACACAACTGCCTCGTGTTGTGGACCGTTGGACCACATAAAATCCTTGGTAATCTCACTCCCCCATCATCAAACCTACCCTGCTACTTCCACTTGTAGTGAACGACAACCATGATCCACACTATACGCTTTTTGTTGTATTGCGTCCTGGTACGCTTGCCCCGCACTAACTCAGTGTTCTGTACTCACCCTGGACTATAGTTTGTTTTCGCAGCCGTGACACTGGCATTGTCTGCGGTGAGGATACATTACACCACTCACTTGCCCACGTACGACCCGACGAACGATGGAGTTCAGTTCTATGGTATGGGTACTGCCCTCGCAAAATTTCTCCCCCCTGATTGCAAGCCCTTCCTTAAGATCCGGTGGTTGTTGAACTCTTGGTGACAAGTATATTTACGATCTTCTGGGCACCATTTGTGTAAGCAGCCCATTCTCGTTCATGTTACTTGACCACTTACTGTCGAATACAGTGCTCGCACGATCCATAGTAGGCTCGAGCATCGTTTCTTCAGCTCCTTCTTAGCGGAGATAATCGGGCTCTTCGTCTTCTTCCTCCTCTGGCTAGTGGGTGCTGCAATCGCAACTGTAAGTAACCATGGTTGGTATCCCAACCACCACGCTTGTTGACATCTTTACGATCTGTAGCATACCAGTAACCCCCCACAAGTGGAAGTTTACTGGGGAAATCTCTCCTCGTGCTGGTTCTACTGGGAATGCCGGGCCCTTACGGCAATGCTTGCGTTTGCATGGCTTAGCTGGATCGTCGTCTTTGCATTGTTTGTGACGTCGCTGTTATTCGCGATTGCAAACAAGGCATTGCGGGATCCTATGCATGGTCGGTGGGACCGCCGTGCAACGCACTATGGTGACACGCCCATGCGTGCCTTGCCGTAATCATGAGGTTAGGGCTGAAGAGTGATGCGCACACGAATACATTCAGACGATATACACGAGTCAGTCACGCGTTAGCAGCACTTGGAACAGGTCCTGAGGGCTACTCTGCTTTACGTTCCCTATTTATCGTACCATACATTGTTTTTCTACTAGTCGGCCTCTAGGATTGCATCTGTGCGGGTCGACGATGCTCTTATTCAATTTATGAGTAACTTTGTTAAGGCGGTGACATTTCCGCTGAATGGGAGCGTTTCCGATCCTCCCTACAGGACGAGGTGCACTCGGGGTCCCGGAAGGGTGAGCTCCTCCAGGAGGGACGAGGGGTGGGAATCTAGACACTCACTGGCAGGGCCTTGACGACGACAAGGCTGTGGTTCGTGCCTGCGGTTCCGTAGTCTTCTCGGCACAAGGAACGCGCGGACTTGTGGAGTGACGGAAGACTAATATTCGCCACGTTTCAATGATCTCATATGACCACTACTACCACCTTGCCCATGACCCAAGGAAGTTCAGCCACTTATACAAAGACACTTGACACTACTATTACAGGTACCGAGCCGGTGCGAATGCACATGAAATTATTCCGGACCACTTTGGCGAATCGGATTCTGTAGCGCCGGGTGGCGCTCGCCGTGTCTGTTTCAGCTGACATCTGTCAGCTGGTATTGGGAAGTTGGGATGGCTGCTTTCATGGGTGGCTGCTGCGGAGACCAGTGCGGTGGCTGAGACAAATCGTACGTCGAAGTTCCTCACGCTCATCCTGGTCGCACATATATAAGTCCACCAGGACGCCACGGTTGTAATAGTATCGATGGAGCTGACTCCAGGCGTGCGCTATGTGGGCCGTTGGGCAGTGTCGACCGTTCTGCCCACCGTCGGCTTGGTTCTGTTTCTGGTTAGACTCCTCCCTGCGTTTGCCCCTACCGTGCCATCTCTGTCTGTTGGAGCGACCATCGCTCTCTTGGTTGTTTCGCCCTTAGCGATCTTGGCCACGTCTATCGTTGCTGTCGATGTTTCACAGCGTCGCAGGGCCGCAGCGTTTGGGGCAAGATTCATCCCTCGAATTCGAGGTCACTTGCCCGGAAATCTGGATGTATTGCTGAGCATGGTCAGGAAGGCAGAAACGGACTACATCGGTAGATGCAAATGCAATCTCATCATAGCAGGCACTAATGAAGGCCCCTTGTAATATATCAGGTGCCCCCATATTGGAACAAGTACAACTTCATGGGCCCGTCCTAAATCTGAGATTTTTATGGCAAGACTTCATTTTCACCACCGAACCCCAGGATATCAAGGTAAAGAGTTTGTAGAGTTTCATCTTCTTTGCATTGATGATTCATATTTCAGACTATTTTGTCTACTGATTTCAACAGCTACGTCAAAGGTGCGGCTGCTTCAGCACCGTTTTCTTGATCTCGCTCTAATCCTTCGAAAGGTGACAAGTTTAAGGAAACGGCAGATAGCGTGCTGGGAACGGGTGTTTTCAACTCTGATGGTGAGCTTTTAATTTTGAATTTCGTACCTCTTCTCTGACGAGAGTGGATAGGAGACACATGGAAGTGAGCAGAGTATGTTAATTTGGCGTGTTACTTGCCAACAAATTTCCAGGCTCCATCGGACTATGACCCGCCCGTTCTTCAGCATTGATAGAATTAGTCATTTTGACATCTTTGATCGCCACGCAGAGTCTGTGATCGCGCTAATGAAAGAACGGTTCCATGCTGGCCTCGCGGTTGACTTTCAGGTACGTGCCTTGGCGCGTGTGTGTCTTCATGTTCATCTATTTTTGCATACTAGGATGTCGTTTCCCGTTTCACGCTTGATTCCGCATCTGAATTCTTGTTTGGGCATTGCGTAGACACGCTGGCTGCCGGATTGTCCTACCCTTACAATTTCTCGGGGCCAGAACTTGAAGTGATGTCCAAAGAGTCCAACACAGCCATGGACTTTGCGGCAGCATTCAACGCAGCTCAACATGCTCTGGCAAGACGGAACCTCGTTGGAGGGACATGGCCACTCTTCGAACTCCTTCGGGATCCTACACGGGAGCCGATGAAGGTCGTCAATACATTCCTGGAGCCCATCTTGAAGGATGCGATAGCAAAACAGAAAGCTTCTCAAGGTTTTCTGGATACGGAAAAGGGTGCTGAGGGTGAAACTCTGCTAGACCATTTGATACGGCAAACGACAGGTGCATATTATCATCACTATTATAATTTCACAACTGAGCGACGTGATACTTTAGACATAAATGTTCTGAGAGACCAAACACTCAACATCTTGCTGGCTGGTCGGGACACGGTATGTATACCTTATCATTATGTCGGACGGCGCAATCTCATACATCCCAGACTGCCTCAACCCTGACGTCTGCCATCTATCTGATGACCATGCACCCAGACGTCTTACGTCGTTTGAGGGACGAAATTATGGAAAACGTTGGACCCACGCGGCGACCATCCTACGATGATATTCGTGGAATGAAGTTCCTTCGGGCTGTTTTAAATGGTGTGTTTAATGAGTTACGATCTACACACATCGATTGACTTGTCATAGAAACATTGAGACTCTTCCCTCCCGTGTATGTCAATAGAACTTGCCCTCCATTTCCTGGCACCTGACCTCATCTTTGTGATCATAGGCCGTTCAATGTCCGGTGTGTTATGCTTGTCTCTCTTATCGAAGTTCTCATCAGTGGACGTTTTCTAGTGAGAGCATCAACGACACTACTTGGCAATCACCAAACCATGATGCAAAGCCGTTCTTTGTACCTGCTAAAACGCCGTAAGCCTCCGATACTTCATGTTCCTCCTGTAACCAACGCCTTTGTAGGGTCAGCTATTCGGTCTTATTGATGCACCGGAGGACGGACCTCTGGGGTCCTGACGCACTGGAATTCGACCCTGATCGATTCCTGGATGATCGTCTACACAAATACCTAACCCCAAACCCCTTTATATTCCTTCCATTCAACGCGGGTCCACGTATCTGTCTGGGACAACAGGTATGTAACCGTCATATCTTCTATTTTTGAGATTATCCATGACTATTGGCCGCTGTGCAGTTTGCATACAACGAGATGTCGTTCATGCTGATTCGGTTGTTGCAACATTTTTCTTCCATTGAACTTTCCCCGGAGTCGCAGGATCCTGCATGCCATGTTCCGGCTGCATGGGCACGTGGGCAAGGACGACAGGCGATTGAGCGGTTTCATCCCCGAAACCACTTGACGCTGTATGCCAAGGTATGGGCACCCGCTAGGTTATCTGAATGTTGCTAAACGGGACTACGCGTTTATAGGGTGGCATGTGGGTGAAAATGGAATCCGCAGAAGCGGAGCAAGCTTAAAAATTATCAGAGTCTCAAGTGATTCGTTTGTACATTATCTTCTTGACGGGGTGTGTGACCATGTGGTCGTAAAGGGGGTTAGTTGTAGGTATAACCGAGAGAGTAAGAGCTATTTATCATCTTGCTATCGTTGCCTCTTATAGGGAGGTAGTGTCATTATTGAGTTTCCTGTGATATGTATACGCTTGTACAAAAAATATATACCGTGCAACTTCCAAGCGTTTGCTACAAGTAATAATCTACAGCTGCTCGACACCAGCATCTCCCATTGATACTTTATACAACACATCACAAACATCCTATCCTATCTACTCCGCATCCTGAGTAGGATGGGTGCTTAGCTTGCTCGAAACATGAATGTCGATGACGCTAGTGAATTCCACGTCATTACTGCGGACCATAGCGCCAGCGTTGGGCATCGTGTTTTCGCTGCTGACGCGCGACTTGTGACAAAGGCGATAAATGAATGTGGCGAGAACGAGGGAATTGCACACGAGTAAAGCGAGTGCAGCCTAGTGTAAGGGTAGGGGTATCAGAGGAGGTCTATGGCGTGGTGTTCCCCACTTGCAAGCAAGAAAAGGGAAAGAGATCATTTATTTTACCTTTATTTGGCCGATTATGAATGTGGCATTTGTAGCATCTTGGAAAAGAAGCACAGAATGAAGGATTGTGACGACGGTAATGAATATAGAGGCGGAAAACGCGGAGAGAATGATGATGCGACGGTCTTGAGAAAGCTTTATCCCCCGAAGGAACCATATGGGGAGGGCGACGAGGATGACATCTGAAATAATGTCCGCTTTTTTCGAGTTTGAACAATCAGGTTGGGTCAACGCTTCGAATCACTTACTGACGAGTTGGGCAATGGCCACAAGAGATGTGAACCTACAGAGGTTCTCCATGCAGATGTTAATTTTCTGGGCTGTGAGTCCTGCCTGCATGGCCATAAACATAATACCGATTCCATATGCGATGCGTCGCAGCTTTGGGGTCGGATTCGCTATCCGAACAACCGAGCACAGAATGCTCATTCGGGCCAACCTATGTGAACAAGAGTCATATGAATTAGTGTATGATCCGCCATTTCTCTGTTCTTACCAGACAACCGAAGTGATAGTCAGCGATAGGAGCCAACTTCCACCACGATTCATCTGGAGAGCTGTGTTTGCTGAAAACCATTTTTGAGGCACATAAGTAACGTATACTGGGGGAACTCACGATTCTGCGGGGCTTTTTGCATCCAAACGCTGGCAAGACACATCATGTCACATATGAGTGCCAAGGTGGCCCATCCGTCCTCCCACCAAAATCTGGACAGATGCCAGCGATATACTAGTCGAAATATCGTGGAAAGAATGGCTACAACATGAGCGACTGTCGATGGGACTTTGAAATTCACACCGACTTGAGCGGCACAGAAGAAGAAACGAAATCGACAACGCACTTCGAACTGTGAAGGACCAGGGCTGTACTTCGCTACTCATAAAGCGAGAACTTTGGTGTTGGGGATTTTAGGAGATCGCGCCAGCCTGAGGGCGCAGGGGGCATATTTCTATGAGATGTCCAGTCACGGCATGCACGCTGTCTAATTCTCGATTTACCACCCATATGCTGTCAAAAGTTAGCAGGTATGTGAGTGACGAAGTCAGATCCTGGGAGAAAATGCTACCAAACGGTAACGAAAGTAACATCATATTCTCACCGTGAGATCAGGATTAGCCCAGTGGCGGCCTGCCAGTGCCAGTAGTAAAGTCGCCCTGCCAATGGTGTCAACTAGGGTTATACTAACCGTAATAAAGGCTGGTGTACTTGACAGGGTTGATCGACATCAATTATCATAACTTTGAACTCGAGTCCGTTCTACTAGTAGAACTTGAAGAGCCCGACATCATAACGAGGTCAGTGAGAGGATCAACTTGAACTTGGTCATGTGCCCAGTGCCTGGATAAGATAACCACGTGCAGCCTGTTAGCAGACCTGTCCCGCTGCCAGTGCCAAGCGAGTGGCCGCCGAACCTTGTTGGAAACCAGGAACCTTCCATCCTACCCCACTCTCACATTCAACAGGCTTATTATGCAAGACGAGTACGATATCTGTGAGCAAAATTGCGCTAAGAGTATCTAGGCAGGGATGAACAGTTTTCAGACGAAGATGCTTCAGATCCTATTAGCTCAGGTTCCGACTCTATCGACACAGACGATGGTGACGAATCTGAATTTGAATCATCCGAAAGCGACGAATCAGGCTTGGATGATCAAATTCGCGCATCTGGGGATGCAGAAGTCGATGCAGATTTTGAGTATGTATATGAAACTTAATGGGCATCCATGGGATTTAACATTTGGCACAGACGCCTCATTCGAAACATTCGGACGGCAGATGACGTGTCAAGTACGGGGGTGTTGCAGCGCGAGTGGGATATACGTCTTGAAGACCAGGAGGCCCTATTTCGGGATGACTTGCGGGAAGCTTCAGGCATCGGAAAGAGCAAAAGAAAGAAGGTAGGGTTGTTGCTTGAGTGCATTTTTCTATATGGTCATGGATGATCATGCAGCGCGAACGTAGAGTCGGACCAGTACTCTCGCATCAGGTTCGAGCATTAATAGGAGAAGGCAACCAGGCTTACATCGATAACAACCTTACTGAAGCCATTCGAATGATGCAAGAGGTTATTCGTATCGAGCCACGCGCCATCCCTGCTTGGGCTGTTCTCGCACAATGCTATGAGGATACAAACGAACCACAAAAGGCTCTTCAGCTACGCATCATGGCTGCTCACCTCAGGTGTGACTCAGAGGAGTGGGAACGCTTGGCCCGACAATCCAGGTAACAATCAACCCCAGGAAACGATCCCCTGTTGTTGACAGTCTCCTCAGGGACCTGGGATTCAACCAGCAGGCATTGTATTGTTACACGAAACTTTACAGCCTTGACCCTGACAATGTAGACGCTCTCTGGGATCGCGCAAGTCTTGCAAGGGAGATGCATGACCTCCGAATGGTATGGATGTCATCGGTTTCACTTTTTTGGACTCATTTCATTCATTAGGCACGTCACTCTCTTCTAGCAATTCTCAAGCGTTTTCAACACGACGTCATCGTCCTGACTGAGCTCCGGCCGATTCTCATCGAGCTTGCCGATTTTGCACTCTGTACCTCCCTCTACCAGGATGCATTTGAATACAATCAAACCTTAAACCCCCTTGGTCATGCTCTGGACCCAACCATCTCTGGGCAAAGTGAACAGTCAAGATTTGGTTTCATTGAGCTGCTCGTCCTCGCAGATCTTTACAATACAATGAATGAATATGATCGGGCAATAGATACGGTCCGAAGAGGGTGTCGGTGGCTTCAGGGCAGAGGATCTCAGAGATTCTGGGACATCTGTGAAGACGACCGCGAATATGATTTACCTGGCCAAGAAGGAGCAGAGTACGCGCATCGTACAGGGGACGTTCAGCCCGGGTTCTATCCACTGGATATAAATGCCCGTCACCGACTCGCAGTAGCTCGAATCAAAATGGGTGACGTCGACGAGGGAAAGGTTGGTGAATGTTCCCCTGAGCATTTGATACCATGTTCAAACGTTTGTACTGCCCCAGATGCATGCCGATATCGTTTTGTCGCAGGATGCATTGGATTACGCTGCCTTGCACGGGGAGATTGCAGATGCTTATTTCGAACTGGAGATGTATTTCGACGCCACTCCGATCTATGAGACCCTTGCTGCTGACCCTGCGGTGCGTAATATCCATGCCATTCATTAACCTTCTGTTTAAGATGCCAAGCGTACAGACAAGCAGTCTGTATGTTCTTTTACAGGTCGCTACATGCCGAAGAATGCAAGGTGACATACCTGAAGCATCTGAGGTCTACAAACAAGGTGGGTCGATAGTGGTTGCAAGGCACTGCATAATGCTAATCCGATGTAAAGTCATCGATGCAGACCCCTCAAATACCGACGCCAAGATGAAGCTCGCGGAACTTTATGAAATCATGGACGAGCCCCGGAAGGCACTCGAGCTAGTGTATCAAGGTACGTCCTCTTATTTGATTGTATCTACAATGTGACTAATGCGCGGTTCTAAGTTATCGATGCGAGGAAGCGTCGTCCGGCACTAGGTGACAACCCAGCGCTGCCAAGTGCACCGTCGGGTTCCCAACCTGCTGCCTCCCTGTTTGACGAGAAGTCTCACAGTCGACAAAAAGGAAAAGCTGCAACTAAAAACGGCCGACTTACGTTGGCCGAGCTGAAGACTCTCGAGGAACAACGTGAGAAGGAAGTCTTACTCGGTTACAAACGAATTGAAGAACTATGGCCGAGTATCCTGAGTGAGGAATGTAGCGATGATGCTACGAGGGAATGGATGTTAGAAGCCGAGAAACTTGTAGAGATGTTCAGAGAGACGCGGAATTTGTTCTTGACGAGCAGAGTACGTGTTGCATCTTACATCCCGTATTGGTCGATTGATTGTGGCAGCACAATGACTTTCGGGGCATGTTCCCTAGGCGGCGACAGCAGCGCCAGAATGGGACAGAGGAAGAAAGAATGGCGTCGAGGTTGGAACTTGTTGGTTTGTCTTGCCCTGCTCTCTCATGCCTTTCTGTGGCTGATCTATGTAGAACGAGACAAACACCTGCGCAAATCGAAAGATGATCGTCAGCAACCTGGGATGGTCGACTCATTCCGCGGCGTCACCTTTGAAAACTGGTTGCGAATTTTTACGCAGGTGAGATGACCGCTTCATCCTAAGGGCGTGTTAAACGTCCATTTCCGTGCAGTACACATTCATCTTAACAAAGCGAGGAGAGTATGAACTCGCAGAAGAGGTTTTGCGTCACATCTTAATGTCGAACGGCTACCGAAGCAAAGAAACGCAAGTTGCTATCCGGCTCGCGATTATCAGTATGTATTGTAAGTCTTGACCTTGATCTCGAGTCCTCATCCGCATCCCCTGTGATAGCATGTGCGATGACCGTTGAAAACTACGCCGTCGTCGTCGAGCAATGTCGGAAGTTGATCAATACCCATCAATTCAACAATGAGCCAATGCGGATACTTTTGTCCTCACTCTCCAGTGGCTTGCGGCGTGCCGATTCGTTCATCAGCTCCACATTACAAAAACACATGCTTAGAGAGGTCCGGTTGAGCGACGGTGCCGTGAAGACGCCGGAACTCCTGAAATGGAATAATTCGAGCCAACGGTATCACTTGGGAACCGCCAGAGTGGCCGGAGATGACGATGCGGTCAAAGGAGCTGATGTGCCCGAAGACGATGCCGAAGACGTCGGAGATGCGGCTGATTCTGTTCCTCCCAGCGACAAGCGACCCTTGTGGTTACCAACGAAGAACAATCCCATTCCTGTCACTTTGTATGGGCAATTATGCCTCGCGGCGAAGAGCTATCAGAGTGCGATATGTAAGTCACTTCGGAACCGAACCCGAATTACAACTGGCGTACTCATGGCTAGTTAGTCTATCTGCTGCACGGGTATGACTATTGTCAAGAAGATCCGATTATATGTCTGTGCCTCGCCCTGTCGTCCTTGGGTAGGGCTATGCAGCGCCAGGCAGACAACCGCAACCACCTCATCGCTCAGGTATGTTAGCCCTGTAACCAGATTTTGGATTGCGAACATGAGACGCTACAAGGGTATGGCATTTCTGTCCCAATACCGGATTGCACGGAGACGGACTGGAGAACACGTGCAACCCGAGATTGAATTCAATTTTGGTAGGGCATTTCAGCAGCTAGGTGCGCGAGTTGACGATGCTGTTGGTGTCAACGAGGACATTGCCTGACGCATGTGATTCTTTAGGGTTGCATACCCTGGCGGTCACTCACTACGAAAAGGTGCTGAAACTCGTCGAGGCCCGGAAGGATAATGTAAGTCCAACGGTACTATTACTGTGATTGTCCAGACGCACGATTGTTTCAGGAGGCTTCTATAGCTCGGGAGGCGGCTTATAACCTCTCACTAATTTATGTTACCACCGGGGCAATTCCCCTGGCAGACGGGCTCTATCGGCGGTGGTTATCCATATGACACAGTGCGGGTTTGAGTTTATCCAGTAGCCTTTCAACTCTCTGTAGCATTTCAAACGGGCCGATGGTAATCAAATATATCTCCGAGTCATCAAGTATGACATACTCTCTAACTGAACTGCCGTTGACACCCGATTTTGATTCCGACTGCATCGCCCGACTATACAGTGGACGAATACTTATGAATGACGCAGCTTCTTCCTAACCGCTTACATTGTTTTTCCTCTCCCAACCCAGACATGTCAACGAGCATTAGCCCATCCTCGTCCCTACGCATCCTTGTAAGCTCCCGCTAGTGTTTTGAGTATCATTTGCTGATGCGGCCGCAGGAGCAACACAATCGCTCCAAGAGTACCGTGTCGTCATCGGACACGGATGTCGACTCCGTAGGATATACATCGTCGTCTGGAACGACAACGCCCGAGGACGATGCCCAGACGTTCCACCTCGGCCCCACGCTTCAAAACGTCCTGGCCGACAAACCAAAGCGAGTTCCTCGGGAGAAGCCCACCATCGTCACGAAACATCGCAGTCTCTCTTTGGCGGTGAAAAGGGTCAAACGAGTCGCACACGCGCTGGCCGTGTTCAAGAAAAAGGTCAGTGTACCGCCTGCCTGTGCTCATGTCCGCCTGCCTGGAAGAGAGTAAAACGTGATGACGTGCGTGGGAATTTCTAGAAATCGGATGATACCTCCCCTATTTTGATATCGAGTCCGTGGAGAGAACGGTTTGGGAAGCGGATGTCTGTCAAACCTCACCCGGACGAGGTATGTAGATCCGTTTTTCTCGAGGAAAGTCAAACCTGCGGTATTGAGCTCGTGGGCCCAGGGGTTCTACAGCTTGCCCAACCGACGGTTTTCCTTTTCAGACGTGAGCACGCCATCAGTGAGCGTTGGTTCCCATGTTGCTGTCCTCCTTGAGTTTGAACGCTTACCAGCGATGCGAAAAGCGTCAATATCACCCGGAGACAATCACACGCAAGTTTGGGACGATTTCGGGTTCCACATCTGGTTTCGCCAAGGACACGTTTAGAAAGCAACGAAGTATGCCCAACTTTGGTTGGGACTGTTCGCGGCGCAGTGCTATCCCTTCCTCGATGTCGGCACCAGTGTCAGTGGTCCCACGAATAGAACAACGTGTCTTGACATTCAGCATGATCTTGGTCTACGTCCTCCGCGTCTTGCTTTTCGTGCCATGGTGTGCCGCGGTTGGTGGTGTCCTGCTCTTGTTCCCCGCCTGCACAGAACTCGTCGCTTTTGGTCCGGGATACCTCCCATCACCAAAAGGCATCCGGCGCTTCGCACATTGGGCCGAGTGTGGTCAACAGCATGTCATGATATTCCTCGCTTTTCTGGTCGTCATTCTCTGGTACAACTGTGCATTGGGGCTGTCCCTAACGTGCATCGTTGTGTCGCGCTTCGTGTATGTGTGGCACGGTTTCAAGGCGGACAATAGCATCCCACTTGGGGAAGACGATCAGCAAAGTTTGTATCTTGTAGTGATGGGTTTGGGGTCCACAGATGGTTCGCTTCGTGTGAGTAGGCCAAGAGATCGACAGGCATGAAGACAAAGGATTCCACATAAGAGTTGCGGTGTCCAATGAGGCCGCCTGATGTCGCAGCGGCATGTAGGAATGTGTTACAACCACACTACATTATACGTACCTTATTGTATACAAGTGTTTTTTTTTTATGCATTCATCTAAACGGCACATGGGGCTGTTTGTGCCAGCTACTCCCGAAGTTGACCATGCACACTATCAGATTGATGTTCGCTGGTGCTTCGAGGGGATACACCGCGACACTGACGACAAATAGAAATAGTGTAAAAGCAATGCTAAAAGAGATGCAAAGGGAAGAGATGTCGGATCTGAGCGCTGAGCCTGGAATGGGGGAAAGCACCATTATGGATACTAGATCCGGGTGTCAATGTGATAAGCTCACTAGTTGATATCTGCGTCGCTTCATCGAGTCCTTTATGGATGGCGAAGAGCGATCCCACGATGGAATGGTTCCATTGTGGGGACCGCATGGCAGCGAAAAAGTGCATGTGGGAATCCGAAAGGATCCCAGACGCCCGAGCAACCTGCGGGACTCGCACAGGCAGGAAGCCTCCCTCCTCCCCACTCGTTCTACCCGCATCGCAGCCGATCTATCCGGGGTCGCGCCCCCGCCTACGCGGGCCACTACATGGATTGGCCCAGTCCCTCGATAGGGCTTACTGTAAGATCGGTAGCTGGTACCCTAAACGGTCTCGGAAGGGCAGCGGTAGGGGTAGGGGTAGCCCCCTGACGACCAGTGACGAGAGCTTTCGCCGGCTCGAAACCGCCTACCCAACCCGCCTCCCTTATCCGTCCATCTGTACTGTACATGGGCTTCGCCCATGGTTCTCATCTTCGAAGAGGAGCGACCGACGGACAGATGTGTGGACTGACAGCCCGAGCGTCCCTCTTCGCCTACGAGCCATGGTCCCCTCACCTATAGACCACACGTACACGACTACGATGCTACTATAGTCTTGGCCGATATCGATGGTACAGCAGTCAAATATTGAAAATCATACAATGTCTGGAACAGAAGTTAATGTTTTTTCCCACCAAGTATGTACAAGATTAGGAAGCACCGCGCAAACAGATCTGTTTGCGCCCACTCGCCACGCCCCTCAGTCTGCAGTCTGGCATTTTGTCCGACGTTGGCTCGGCATGTCCCAGCACAGCTCAGCTGTTCGGTGAACCGTCTCACCCCCACAGCTCGCTTTATCCAGCTTCGGGCCAGAACCTACGGTTTTTTGACCAACCCCTCGTCGACCTCACTACCATACTTCTGCAGCTACGTAACCAACCAACCCATCCTCTCTTTTCATAAGCTTACGAAGCGTGATACGCATAGATCCCACATCATGAGTGTTGCAGATGTTGCCATCACCGGAACAGTTGATGAGACAAGAATTTCACGGTGATTGTGTTTGTCCGTCTGAAACTGACATGAATGACGTGCGACACGCAAGCTTGAACGTAGGTTGCCACGTACTCAACTTGATTAAGACTACTGGCGTGGCAGGACCAATAAAATTGGCCAATGGCATCACACCACGCCGTTGTTCCCAGGACCACCCGTCTGTAACCAGTGACTGAAGAGTATTATCTGAGATCTCGAAGCTACACATGGGACGAAAAGTGATGGTCCCATCAATCATAACAAGAGAACCGACGTCATGCATGCTTTGTTGTTACTAGTAAGTATCATCCTTTGACAGAGTTTCAGTTCCATTTCCTGAGCATATAAATGCCAGCCCATTTCTCTGGCTCCCGTTTCAGCAGTGAATTTTACTTCGTTCTACTCACAGGTACTGGCTAGTAAGTTGATACACCTATTCTGTATCGACCTGCTCACAGCGTGCATTTCATCAGCCTTTTATTTCTATTCTCCAAATACCATCAGCTCGCTGTTGACAGCCTGCCAGTGACAAACACTTTTGTATTTATCAACCAGTATAACCATTTCGCAAGATGCGCCTCTGTTTGGCACTCTCTGTAACACTCATTATGGCTGCTATTGCGCCGGTCATGTCCATTCCCATACCTGTACGGCAAGTCAAAAGTAAACAGAGTATATCATGGTTCACTGATATGCCGACAGTGATATAGTAGCTGATCCTTCCCAGGTAAGCAACGTTATCCTCTGTGTAGATCTTTGATTCAAGAGAAGCTAAACGGGTCGGAAGCAAAGGAGTTGGAAGCAAAGGGGCACAAAAGATCCTGGAATCTACTTCCGTCTTGGTCTCGTTCTCGGTCACCGTCTCGGTCACCGTCACCGTCACCACCTCCGTCTCGGTCACCGTCTCGGTCACCATCACCGTCACCACCTCCGTCTCGGTCACCGTCTCGGTCACCATCACCGTCACCACCTCCGTCTCGGTCACCGTCTCGGGTCACCGTCTCGGTCACCATCACCGTCACCACCTCCGTCTCGGTCACCGTCTCGGTCACCGTCACCGCCTCCGTCTCGGTCTCAGTCTCAGTCTCGGTCTCGGTCTCGGTCTCGGTCTCGGTCTCGGTCACCGGCACCGCCTCTGCACAATAATGCACAGTTGGCTGGTGGGCACAATGTGGGTGGGTCTGGAGGTCCGCCAAAGGATCAGGTAAGTTATGATAGTGGCAATTGGTCTCCGTCTCAGTCTCGCATCACAAGAGGTCAAACATACCAAGAGTGATTCTAACGTCCCCAACACCACCGCCGTCATCGCCTCCCCCTTTCATACCCAGTCCATTTGACTATGATGCATGGTCGCCTCTATTCCATGATACGGGTGGGTCTGAAGGTCCGCCAAATGGTCAGGTAAGTTATGATAGTGGCAATTGGTCTCCGTCTCATTCTTGCATCACAAAGAAGTCAGACATACCAAGAGTGACTCTAACGCCGCCACCACCGTGATCGCCTGCCCCTTGAAAATGGAATCT
The DNA here is from genome assembly GCA_003316335.1 of Hemileccinum impolitum. NCBI lineage: Eukaryota > Fungi > Basidiomycota > Agaricomycetes > Boletales > Boletaceae > Hemileccinum > Hemileccinum impolitum. The sequence goes on from QFEQ01000202.1 coordinate 53,327, forward strand.
ATTTTAGCCTCCGCCTAGTCTCTGCACAATGATGCACGGCGGCTCTATCCGATGCTACTTAGCTAGAGTAGAATCAGATCTATACCCCTGCCTCTAGGGTTAGCAACTGGACCACGCTTATAGGGTATTACGGAGGAGTAGCTAGTGATCAGTGGTGACAATGCTTCATGCTTCCTTTTGTTTATTCAAATTTATTCATTGCGGGGGTCTCATCAGCTGATGGTCCAGGAGCTCCAGCCCCATGATACTTAATAATGAAGCCAGTCATATCGCCTGCTACACACGAGGATCAATATTCACCCAAGTTCATTTTGTTCGACGCCAAGGCCTCATACATTTGACGACCCTAAATTTCTCCCAGATCTCTCTCGCTCTTGTTGCACCCCAAACTCTGAACCGAGATTGTATCCACAGGCGAGCGGGGCCTAGACTTCTGGCTGAAGGTCATGCCAATGGTGATCCTGCGGCGTATTTGCATCAGTAATCCTTGTCCATTAGCTGAATTTAACCATGATACAAAATGCTGCTGCGCGACTTGTGTGCAGCGACGCCTAGTACTTTTTCTTACTTGGAGTGTTAGATTGCATGATGTGGCACTTTCCGTAGCCTTGCGCACAGGACGGATAGAATTATAAAACCTTGTGAGTGTTGCGACGGGCATCAGTTTGTTCAAGTTCAGCACCCGAGGCAGACACTTTCATTGCTCATAGTATCACTCACGGAAGCATGCGCTTCACTTTTTCCTGTGCTATCGTGATTGCATTCAGATTTTTTTCACAACATGCGGCTGCCTCTCCCCAGGGAGGTTGTAGCCCACAGGGCTCTAGAGAACATGTAAGTAGTGATCAGTATGCAGAGATGTTGCTCGTCAGACTTGTCCTCCTTTGTAGCAGCTGACAGTCTTGAGACCTTGTGCAGCGTGCATGTAAATATTTGGACAAGCACCGGGAGACGGGGGAGCTTACTCAAGTCTGGGTGTAGATTACGTAGAGTTAGAGTTCAAGAACAACCATGGATGCAAGAGATACCTTCAAGTTGGATTACCTCTGCCAGGCAAGCTTGGAACAATGAACGTCAAAAGACAACAGCGGCCAGGATGAGGGTGGGCACACCGGCACCACACCGTCGACAGACACCGTCGTCGAAGATCGACAATCGACGATTGAGCATCCAATGTTGACGCGCGTGATGCGCGCCATGCCAAGATGGCGTCAGGGATGATGTACGCGCCGCCACTGGCACAGGGCCACTACAAGTAAATGCACTGGCAACAACAATGATGCAGTGACGCTAGCCACAGGGAATTGGAGCGTAAGCAATTAGATTACCATTGTTGTACCCCACATCGTGTTCTAATTGATAGTGTATTTGTTGATGGGCCAGAGCCGCCAGACTTCAAGATTGTGCAGTAAGTCTGAAACATGGATCAGCTACTACCTTAGGATTCGGCCTTGAGTCCTTGTGTTTCCATTCGCCTTTTGTTTCACTGGCACGGAGCATATCCATCTATATGTTAGTCTGATGACCAACGTCTCCTATATGCACGAGCCTCGTACCACATCAATTATTGGAATCGACTTACCCTTGCATACGCGATACATTCTCATGTATCAATGGGATCGGCTGCCATGGTACGGAACCACATAATCATAATCTTTTTTTTTCTATGCGTCACGGTGACTTTGCAAGTTAGGTGGGCGGAGAGAAGGCAGATCAGGAGAGCAGACAGCGTCAGTGAAATGGTTGGGTGGAAAGCCGAACTTGGTCCTCCCAGATCGAAACTGGATGGACCCGAACCTATCGGGGGAGAGTACGAACAGCCAAAGTGAGGTGTGCCGAATAGGATGATTGTAGGGTGCGAAAAGGAGTGAATCGAGGACAACAGAGTGTTACTAGGAGGAGCAACTGCAGAAGGCGAGCCCTAGTCTGGTGACCAGCCCATCTGTGAGAGGTCAGTACGAGGCAAAGTCGATAGACGCGTCACGGTTTGCCTCGTGCTGACCTCTCATAGACGGGCTGGTCACCAGACTAGGTGAGCCCAGTCAACTGGCCGATTTTGCTTCTCACGTATTGACTAGCATGGTCTAATGTGGTCCGAGCTTCAAATTCTGTAGAAATGGATGTCACAACCAATTCTCGGACCGCTTGAACCTTCATTCATTCCAGCACTGCAGTACTTCGCTTCCAGAGTCCTCTGGACTACACGCACGTGGTCACCTTTGGATAAAGGTGCTTTAACCTTCCCAAACGCAATCTATCTGACCAGAGTTGAACTATCGCCGCACATATCTGCCCCAGTTCCTTAAGTCCTTGCAGCTCGTCACCCAAAGCCCATTTTTTGTTGGACCGGCTCCCTTTATGACGACAGTTGCATAGTGTTTTTTTTTGCAGTTCATAACGTGCATGCGCAAGAATCATATCACATGGGATCGTCAGTGACAGAAACCATTCGACCGGGCATTAAATCCCCATGTGCTTGGGAGGACCATGGCTCGTAGAGCCATGGTATGAGGTCTGTGTGCGAAGAGGGACGCTCGGGCTGTCAGTTCCACACATCTGTCCGTCGGTCGCTCCTCTCCGAAGATGAGAGCCGGGCCATGGGGAACGCCCATGTACAGTGCAGATGGAGGTGGATAAGGGAGGCGGGTTGGGTAGGCGGTTTCGAGCCCACGATGGAAGGGTTCTATTGTGGGATCGCTCTTCGCCATCCGTAAAGGATTCGATGAAGCGACACAGAACCAACGTTTGATTAAGCTTCTATCAGCATGCTAAGCATCGGTTCGCTAACAAGTTCAAGTTCGTGATACGCACAAGAGATTCGCCCACAGATATATGTACGGTTTTTTGCCCAATCCCTCGTTGACATTCCTCACTACCATACTTCTGCAGCTACGTAACCAACCAACCCATCCTCATCCTCTCTTTTTCATAAGCTTATACGCATAGATCACGCATCATGAGTGTTGCAGATAAGTTGCCATCAGTGTATGGGTCGGTCTGAAACAGTTGATGAGACAAGAAACTCACGGTGATGGTGTTTGTCCGTCTGAAACTGACATAAATGACGTGCGACACACAAGCTTGAACATAGGTTGCCACGTACTCAACTTGATTAAGACTACTGGTATAGCAGGACCAATAAAATTGGCCAATGGGATCATGGTCAGCATGATGATGGAGCTTGTCCACCACGCCATTGTCTCCAGGGCCACCCGTCTGTAACCAGTGACTGAAGGGTATTATCTGAGATCTCGAAGCTACACATGGGACGATGGTGTTGCTATCAATCATAACAAGAGAACCGACGTCATGCATGCTTTGTTGTTACTAGTAAGTATCATCCTTTGACAAAGTTTCAGTTCCATATCATGTGGTCACTGGCAGTTCCATTTCCTGAGCATGTAAATGCCAGCCCATTTCTCTGGCTCCGACCTGCTCACAGTGTGTTTTTCATCAGCCTTTTATTTCTATTCTCCAAATACCATCAGCTCGCTGTGTATATCAACTCCCTTTATAACCATTTCGCAAGATGCGCCTCTGTTTGGCACTCTCTGTAACACTCATTATGGCTGCTATTGCGCCGGTCATGTCCATTCCCGTACCTGCACGGCAAGTCAAAAGTAAACAGGTTTATTATGGTTCACTGATATGCTGACAGCGATACAGTAGCTGATCCTTCCCAGGTAAGCAATTTTATCCCTGTATAGAGCTTGATTCAAGAGAAGCTAAATGATGTGAAGGGGTCGAAAGCAGAGTCCTCAAAAATACCAGTCAGACTACGGAATCCACTTCTGTCTCTATCTCAGTCTCGGCACAATGGTGCACAGGCTCTATTCGATGGTAGGCACAATGCGGGTCGACCTGAAGTTTCGCAAAGTGATCAGGTAAGTTATGATAGTGGTCCATCTCAGTCTTGCCTCACAAACATATTATAACACCGTCATCGCAGCTGTCGTCGCCAGACTCGCCACCGCCGTTGCCTCCCCTTTCAAAATGGAAACCGTTTCAGTCTCTACCTCAGCACATACCCAAACTGAAGACAACGCTGGCGTCGCCACCGCCGTTGCCTCTCTTTTCAAAATGGAATGCGTTTCAGTCTCTACCTCAGCGAAATGATCAGGTAAGTTATGATAGTGGTAATTGGCCTGCGTCTCAGTCTCACCTCGCAAAGGGGCCAGGCATACCCAGACTGATGATAACGCTGGCGTCGCCACTGTCGTCGCCACCGCCGTCGCCTCACCTTTTAACATGGAGTCCATTTAATCCTCTGCATCAGTCTCCACACAATGATGCACACCTGGCTGATGGTGGGCATTAATCTACTAAGCAAGAGTAGAATCAGACCTATACCCCTGCCTCCAGAGCTAGCAACTGGACCACATCTATGGGACATTATGGCTGGAGGAGCAGCTAGTGATCAGTGGTAACAGTACTAGTGTTTCATGCTTCCTTTTATTTATCTAAATTTATTTATTGCGGGGGTCTCATTAGCTGATGGTCCAGGAGAGCTCCAGTACTTAATAATGAGGCTACGCATGAGGTATTGATATTCGCCCAAGTTCATTTTGTTCGACGCCAGGCCTCGTGCATGTACGTACAAAATGCTGCTGCGTGGCTTAGACACCTAGTACTTCTTGCTTGGAGCATTAGATTGCACGATGTTCAGTTTGTCCAAGCTTAGCCCCTAAGGTGGACGTTTCCATTGCCCACAATATCCCTCAGTGTGCGCTCGCTTTTTCCTGCGCTACTGCGATTGCTTACATTCAAGTTCTCTAGAGTCCTGTGGGCTACAACCTCCCTGAGGAGAGGCAGCCGCATGTTGCGAACAAATTATGAAGGCACAGTGATCAATAGGCAGAGACGTTGCTCGTCAGAATTATCCTCCTTTGTAACAGCTGACGGTCTAGAAAACCTTGTGCAGCGGGTGGTTTTGAGACAGAGAGCCTGTAAAGATAGGGAAAAGCACTGACAGGCGGAAGAGCTTACTCGAGTCTGGGTGCAGACTACGTAGAGTTACAGTTCAAGAACGACCATGGACGCATGAGATACCTTCAAGTTAGATTACCGCTGCCAGGCAAGCTTGGAGCGATGAACGTCAAAAGACAACAGCGGCCGAGACGAGGGTGGGCACACTGGCACCACACCGTCGACAGCTACCATCGTCGAAGATCGACAATCAATGATCGGGGCTCCAATGTCGACACGCGTGATGCGTGCCGCGCCTACATCGTCAGCGATGATGAACATTGACCCTGTACCATGGCACAGGGTCGCACTAGCAATAACTATGACGCGGTGACGCTAGCCACAGGGCATTGGAGCATAAGATATTAGATTACCGTTGTTGTACATCGCATCGTGTTCTAATTGATAAGTGTATTTGTTGATGGACCAGAGTCGCCAGACTTTCAAGATTGTGCAGTAAGTCTGAAACGTGGATCAGCTACTACCTTATGATTCAGCCTTGGGTTCTTGCATTTCCGTTCGACTTTTGTTTCACTGGCATGGAGTATATCCATCTATATGCTAGTCTGGTGACCAGCCCGTCTTCTATATGCACGAGCCTCGTACTACATCATCAACGATTGGAATTAACTTACCCTTGCCTACGCGATACATTCCCATGTGTCAATGGGATCGGCCGCCATGGTACGGAACCACATAATCTTTTTTTCTTCTATGCGTCACGGTGACTTTGCAAGTTAGGCGGGCGGAGAGAAAGCAGATCCGGAGAGCAGACCGCGTCAATGAAACGGTTGGGTCACGGTGGAAAGCCGAAGGTCTTCCCGGATTGAAACTGGATGGACCCGAACCTACTGGGCCTGGGAGAGTACGAACAGCCGAGGTCGGACAGAGTGTGGTGTGCCGAATATCATGATTGTAGGGTGCGAAAAGGAGTGAATCGAGGATGGCTATTATTTGACAGAGTGTTACTAGGAGGAGCAGGCATGTGAGCCCAGTCAACTGGCCCATTTCGCTTCTCACGCATAGACCAGAACTCGTCCTCTTCCCCGTCATGGCCTAGTGTGGTCCGGGCTTCACATTCTGTAGAAATGGACATTGCAACCAATTCTCGGACCGCTCATACTTCGAGGAACCTTCATTCATCCCGGCACTGCAGTACTTCGCTTCCAGACTTGTTTAGTTCGGATCCTCTGGGCTACTACATGACACACGTGCATGGTCATCTGTGAACAAAGGTGCTTTAACCTTCCTATGCAATCTATCTGACCGGAATTGAACTATCGCCGCACATATCTGCCCCAGTTCCTCGGGCCCTTCCAGCTCGTCTCCCAAAGCCCATTCTCTGTTGGACCGGCTCCCTTTATGACGACGGCCGCATGGTGTTTTTTTTTGCAACTCATAACGTGCACGTCCAAGAATTGTATCACATGGCACCGTCAGCGACAGAAACCATTCGACTGGGGTTACGTTGGCATTGAGTCCCCACGCGGTACCAACGTTTGATTAAGCTTCTATCATCTATCAGCATGCTAGGCGTCGGTTTGCTAACATGTTCAAGTTCGTAATACACACAGGAGATTCGCCCGCAGATATATATACTAGTGGACGGTTTCTCCTGCTCTCCTTGGCGTTCCACACGCATCTCACAATCGACATGTACTCACCTAGAATGATCTTTGTAGCTGCTCTCGTGTCTTCCTTCGGGCTTGGCTCTGCTCTGCAAGTCCGTGGTGTAGCCTACTACGACCCTGCTGCGAATAATGGCTCCATGCTTGATGATGCAGGTGACGGATTAGGTGAACCTTTGAACGTACGCTTTTGGGCCCTTTCTTGCCTTTGCCCTTCTTGCTTACAAAATGACAGGTCATTATCTCGGGCCTGAGCTCTGCGGATGTCTTGACAGACGATGGCATCAAAAACTACGCTCGAGCGATTGGATTGTGAGCGGTCTCGCGATTTCCCCCGAGATAAGGAAGCCTCTCAATGATGCATCGCCTGATCTGGTAGTTCGACGGAATGTCTCGGGATACATCTCGGAAACCCTCAATCTGCTAACCTCGGTGATGGAAATGGTTGGGTCAACCAAACGATTGAGATTCGTGAAGACTATGGAAATGCTGGAACTGGGACATGCCTCGAAAGTCTGATTGGTGGTAATCATTTCCGGTAAGTGTTCTCCCTGTTCGATCGTGATCTCGTGGCTATCGGCGAAGGGTGTACCACCAAAATGGTACTTTGGCAGACAGTGGCGCGCTGTTCTTAGCGTACGTTCTGCATTGCAACTCACTCGTGAACTGATCATCACCTTGGACACAGGGTTTCCAAGGAAGAGGTGATCGGAAACGTCGTTTACACGAGAAATGTTTGCCTCTGACATTGCTTTCTTATCAGCCTGTTACCGACCACCACACCATCGTACCTGATGGATACGATATGGGAAGGTGAGCACTTTTCTACGGTGATCATCTACGTGTTGTTTTATCCCTCCTAGGGATGAGTTAGTCTCGGAAGCTGTCGGCCAGTCAAGCTTTGGCGGTGTTTCCTATTCTACAACAGCCCAGAACATCACTGGTTTGCTTGCGTCGGGGTCGGCAGGGGTCAATCACGGTACGTTAGTGATCGAGTCAATGAACCGATGCACTGAACTGATTCGCGCAAAGGGATTTCTCAGGATGGTATCGTGACGCTCCTGACGGTGACCATCGTTTGATGGTTGTTAGTCGTGATTATTTTGAGTTTTTCCATCACGCAACTCGTTCGTCGTGTATCAAAGAAATGTCATTCAGTCCAACTCATGCGGGCCTCTACACAATTGAACAATACCAGTTTTGCACGAGCATTCTCATCCGAAGTGCTCAGTGACTGGGATGGGAACTTCAACCAGAAATGGCGTTTGTAGCCCTCGAACTTGAGTTGCTAAAGAGCAACCTTCGCATTCGGGCCGCAGTCAACGCACAGACCCCTCGCAAATCGAGAACACCCTGGGTGTATGCATTAATCTGTTGAACTTGACCGTGTTCAAATACTTGGAAGCGAATGTCATGATTATGGTTCATACACATCTCCGTCAAATGTTCGGTTCCGTGTTCGGGAACAAGTTGAGTCTCCAAAGAACCGAGCGAATTCCGCTTCACCGACGTCGATCATTTGAAGATATTTATCGCATGAACGGACTGGCGACCGGTGCCAGTGAGCGCTTGGGTGATGACGAGGGATCAAGCCATGCTCGATTTTCAAGGCGATTGGCAAGGCCAATCCACAAGTAATTCGTGGTGCCGACACGGGGGCAAACGTATACGTGCTCGCAAGGATCATTGAACGCGACCCACTCAAGCAACCGACATCATTCGACTGACTGTCGCTGTGACATGGCTGTCGTTAGCTGGGCACGAGGGTGCTATGCACGGGTGATCAATAGGACAGGTATTGTTGGACACTGCGAAGCGAAATCATGGCACAACATTAGTTGAGTGGTGCGGTGTATGGCAAGAGGAGAGAGGAGTACCAGACTATCATTCCAGGTCCAACAGCGTTTCCCTGCTGTACGCTCCCCCAACCTGCCAGACATGCATCAACGCAGAAGGGAGAGAAATTACGAAGCGCACCCACAAGCAGCCAGTGTTTCTCCTTTTCGCCAACTTCGGTATATGCAGGCAACGATGAGCAACAGCTCGCTCTCGGTCAGACACCTTGCCACCTCAGTTTGTTTCTTGTCTTCCGTCCGGCATCGAGGAAGCAGAGTAAGAAGAGCCTGATTACAAGTTCTAGAAACAGTGTGGGAATGGGGCATGCGGGTGTCGGCGTCGGAGCAGGCAAGAAGAAGCGAACGACATACCTGTGTATACCAGCGACCAATACCTGTCTCGCCAGCTGATCTGCACGGCAGAGCGTCGGATCTATCTAGGTTCCAACACGATCAATCCGCCGAGGACGGCAAACGAGAGGTGATTACTCAGCATGCAATGAGACGATCTTGCTAAAGATCGGTTTACATCTATCTCTTCCCGCGTTGTCCTTGGTCACGATTCCTGGTCTGATCTTAACTTCTTGGCCGAGGTGGAGGAAACCATGAGGATGGAGCCATCACCGTTTCAGTTCGTCAGCTTCAAATCAGCCAGTCGGCTTGGGTTAAACGAGTCATAGGACTTGCCCAAGACTTGCATAACCGCATAAGCGACCCTCCTGACCAATCGGACACCTCAACTCCACGGTAGTAAAGATATCGTTACAAACCGTCTTTGCAGATTGGCAGGCTGCAGCTCCCGGTTCACTGACGTCAGGGAACAGATGACAATGAGACTTGGATCAGCGGTGAAATCTCGGGTCGGAATGGGGATGCATTTGAGGATGGATTCTGGCGTCAACGTTGTATTTCAACTTGGTGGACGTGGGCACGATGGGTGACAGTTCCGCGATGGTTCCTAACGAGCGCGATCGATTTGTCAGCAAAAGAATCCAAAAGAGAGATCTGCTTATTCAAGTCGACCTTGTTCTGGAAGATGATAATATTCTCTAGTTTCATGGTTTCGATGGCGGCAAGATGTTCTGATGTTTGAGGTTGGGGACAGGTTTCATTTCCGGCGATAAGCAACAGTGCGGCGTCCACGGTAGCACCGACAAGCATAGTAGCCATGAGAATGTCGTGTCCACAATTGGGCAGTCAACAAAGGAGACGTAGCGAATGAGGTCATATGGTGACCACAACCAGGTCGTTCGCAAGCTGGATTTTCTTCTTTGTCGGAGCGATATGATCGGTAGTAACCTGGTCGGGGGTATTTCATTTTCACATTTACAGATCTAACGAAGACGATGTGGTGAAGCGATACGTGCAAAAAACAAATGCACAAAAGAGAGATGCACCTTGGCGTTGGCATAACTAGGTTTGATGGTGATATTCCGCACGACTGACACCTGGAGGAAATCCTGTAGTGAGGGAGGGGCGATAAGTACTAAATGTGGCACTGCGTAAGAGTGGAGACGGTGCGGTACATTCCGAGACAGACCCGTTCAGTGTCAGTGTGGAACCGCCGAATGCAATCAACCTGTCATCCTGTGCAACTCTTCCTACATTGTGCCAGGCTATTATTGGTGAGAGATTGACCCTGGGATGATATTACTGTGGAACTTGACACGGGGCGGTGGCAATCAAACTGGTTCCAAGCTCGCGGACATGCTGGCCCTAGTGGGTTGTGGGAAAGAATATGTCCTTACAAATTATGTAATCCATAACACAACGCGAATGGAGTCCTCCACAAACAGCTTGAGATCAGAAAGCAGATATAGTGCTTGCAAGCACAGCTCGCCGACATCCCAGACAGTGATCTATGTCTATGGTCTCCAAAGCAAAAGAAGCCTGATGTGACCCTCCTTGCACCCACGACACCCTCTCCATGTGAGCCCAATAGTTCCCGGTGAGCAATCTTGTCAGGACTCATTTTCACATTTCACGATATCACACATTCTATTAGTTTCTAGGACATTCCACGACCTCATGTAGTACACATGGTCTGTGTGCGTTTCTGTACAGTATATAAGGAGTAGTATCTTGTACCCTATTCCTCACTCTTGGAATAGTATTTTCTTATCCTGTAACTGTTCTCTTTGAGCAGCCAGAGTTTGAGTCCTTACATTATTCCAAGAGTATTTCTACTCTCTCTGCTCACGCCCATCTGCAACTCTTTATTGTAGAATGTGTTTCTTCTTCAAACACTTTCTCATCCCCTCATGCGATTGTGAGCTCTTCACTCAAAGTCACACACCCAGACTCCAGGGTTAAGGAGACTGCCACTGCACTTAGTGGCTGCTGGTTATGTAACAACCCGAGAAAAACACTCATATAATGCTTGCATATATGGTCATCTGCTGTATAAATAAGGATAATGTTGCTCCCCCCATAGTGCACTAGGGGTTGTCATACTGAACAACTGAAACTTGGTGGAGGTTCATGGGATACCTCTGATGCCCGTCAGTATAGTCCCATTATCTACTAGTACACTGGTAGCAAGGCATTAATTCCAGTTCTCCCCCCTTATCCTACTCTTGTACATCAATAGACCATACACTCCGCTGCACCGCTCATGTCATCACACCCCTTCCCATTCCCACTCTCAGTGCTGGTGGTGCTTCTGTAGCCCAGCACAACATGCCATCTCTCCTCTGCTACCCTCTCCCGTTTTCATGTGCTCTTTGACCCACGCAGAAAAAAATCATCTGTAACCAACAGCGGGCAGCCCTCCAATTCTACAAACTTTTCAAAAAACCCATCATTCATTGCTGAAAGGTTTACAAACAAAACCCCAAATATGTCCACTGGGAATTTGAACCAGCAGATGTCTTCGAACAACCTCCCTCCTGTTATAGTTTGGGCCCGCGTACGCTCTATTTTTCACTTTTTACCTTTCGCTCATATGCTTGTATCACTGAGCACCGTTTACCTTAGTCGATTTCTCTCTCCAAAGTCACATGACTCAGTGCACGTGACCGCGGGAATTCTCACGTGACTCGAGGCTAGACTTATGATGTCATCAATGACATCATACCTCGTGTTCTCTTATCTTCTCTCACATTCATTTCCGTCTTTCTTCTTTCATTCCAGAACATTCTTCGTCCTTATCTTTACCTACCCTAAAGCTAATTCGGACTCAGACACCTGCCCTAAGGTAGTCACTCATCATATATAAACCTCTCCTGTAATTCCCTCCTACCTTAGTCCTATTCACTTCGTTCCACCCACCTCAACTGGTGCCTGCAACTCAGTGATACCGCTCCCCTCTCCTCTCTGCCAGCCTAGCCCTCTGCCAAGGGGCCATTACATGCTATATTGAATCCTCACCATCGCCATTCCTATATTCAACCTCGTCCTCATCGTCCTCGTTGACGTCAACACCGAATATTGTCATTTGCTCGTCTCCATGTTCCTGGTCGAACAAGTCATTGTTGCAGCCCGCAACACTTGAATAGGACTGTCAGAAGCTGGTCCACGCTGCATACCCTCTTCTTTGTATATGTCCAGAACTAAGTGGCTCAAACGTATCGAAGTTCGCAGAGAAGCCGCCACCCTCGCCTTCTACCGTCTCAACATTAGAGACCGTACCCCGACACCCCCACGACAACCGTCTCCCGTGCCATCGGTCGACCCCAACGACCACACTCCTGAACCCGAAGGAACTAACAGATTGTTCCTAAGAAGAAAACGAGTCCCCAGAGTAAAAAAGGCTCATCACCCCAAATATATTCAACCCACCGAGGAACATCCCGAAGACCTCTGCATACTCTGCCCCTGCTCCCAGATTGTCAAGCCCGCTCGGTATCTCTAAATCCCCAGAGTCAGCTTGGAAGATAGCTGACAGTAAGGATGTTGGGAAACCAGTTGTAGGATGATCTCTCGAAACAGATGACCCTGATGGCCGTGGCCATGCAGACCCTAATCACCAACCAATCCGCTGCTTCCTCCTCCTCCTCCAACGCCTACAAGGCTTTCGCCGATCCCGGCACCTGGGACGGTGATCGAAACAATTTCCACATATGGTGGACAAAGATAGGTGCATGGGTCAACTGCCAAGCAAATCTCAATGACCATCAAAGGACCGTCGCAGTACTGCTTCGGATGAATGGTAGAGCCGCCGACTTCGCTCGAGTAATGATTGAGCAATACCCGGTCAAAGGCCTCTGGCCCATGTGGAAAGTGCTCAAAGAGCACATCGAGAAACATTTCCGGATTGACGTCCTGAAGGTAGAGGTGTACAAGAAATTGGTCGCCTTACGACAAGGGTCCCTCCCCATAGAGGTGTATACGCAACAATTCAACTTGTTGCAAATCGATGCTGAGATGGAGCCAGGAATTGCACTTCAGCTCTACAAGGAGAGCATTGATTATAATATCTACCTCCAGGTCTGTCTTTGTCAACCGGCAATAAAGGAAGATCTCGAAACGTGGGAAGATATGGCTATCGAGATTGGTAAACTCTTCCATCAGATCAAACTCGAATGAAGCAAGTTGAGCTTCGTCCCTCGAAATCAGCACCGTGCCGAACCACAGTTCACGGCAGTAGGAACGCAACCCGGACAAGGGGCACCGATGCAAGACATTCGGGCTGTCCAAAGTCCGCCTCGCGTTGACAACTGTGACTGTTACAATTGTGGCAAAAAGGGCCACATATCGCGTAACTGCAAGGAGCCGAGGAAACCTCGACAACGACCGACCTTCGACCCTTTGACAGGGAGAACATCATATCCACCCCGACAAAATCGCGAGATCCCACTTGCCCCCACCACTGCCATTGCCTCAGTCGTGGCAGAATCCTCCTCGTCTTCCTCTCATCACACCTGCGCCTCATCCATCCCGGAATGGCAAAACGAAGAAGCACAGGCATACTACTTCGATTTGTTTACAACTAGAGCATGGCACCTCACAGCCGAAGGACTCAAGGGAAAAGAGCAAGCCGAATAGATCCGGGGGGTACCTATTTGGCTAAGGACAGTAGTTTTGTTTCTTCAATTCCTTTTTCACTTTCTTCTCCGAATCGTTTTTCTCTTTTACCTATCGAAGGGGAGATGGACAAAGAAGTAGTTGACGAAACTTCTTTGAACAATTTTACATACGGTCTTACCTCCGAAAGGGTGTCTCAATTGAGCGCAGCACCGGAGAATAATAGTGCGCTTAATTCCCTATTAAATGAACGATCATCTCGTATTTCCTCTTATAAATCCCCCCAAGCAACATTTTCCCACCAAGAACCAGATGCCTCTCAAGGAGGCGAATTTGATATCAACACTGATGTTTATTTCCAGGACAAAAAAGGAAACTGGACTTTCCGAACCACCTCATCGCTCCTCGACTCTGGAGCCGTTCAAACTTTCGTCAACAAACATTGGGTAACCGAAATGGGAATCACCACTTATCCTTTATCAAACCCAATGAATGTCACCAATGCAGATGGATCATCCTCAAAACATGGGATGATTCACGAGTATGTCTCTATCATCTTATCTTATAATGGACATGCCGAAGGCGTGGATGCGCTAGTCGCAACCTTAGGATCACATGAAGTAATCCTGGGGTATGATTGGTTTTACTGTCATAATCCTTTGATAGATTGGGTATCAAAAACCATGACCTTCAATAGATGCACCAAGCATTGCAAAGCCAATCAAACCAAACAATGGGTGCCAGTACAATCTATCGAAGAAGGGTTAGCAGAAAAGGTACCTAAGCAATATTACGAATTCTTGGACGTCTTCAGCAAAGAAGAATCCAAAAGGATGCCGACGAGAAAACCCTGGGATCACGCCATAGATCTAAAACCCGACTTCATACCAAAAAAGGGATGAGTCATTCCACTCTCTGATATGGAAATAGAGGAAGTCTGGAACTTCATCACTAGCAAACAAGAAAAGGGTTACATACACCCATCAAAATCACCCCAAACAGCTCCCGTATTTTTTATTCCGAAAAAGACAGGCGAAAAACGACTTGTCATGGATTACCAATATTTAAACGAGGGAACAGTAAAAAATTCTTACCCTCTACCGCTCATTTCTTCCCTTGTAGACCGATTAAAAGGCGCTGACAAGTTCACCTGTCTCGACCTCCGTTGGGGATACAACAATGTCCACATCAAAGAAGGTGATGAATGGAAAGTGGCATTTGTTACACCCCTGGGCGCCTACGAACCCGTCGTTATGTATTTCGGCATGACTAATTCCCCGCTGACCTTTCAACAGATGATGAATGACATCTTCAATGACATGTACGCAGTTGTCATCGTCTACCTCGACGATATGTGTATCTTCACTCGCAAGAAAACCGATGAAGAACACACAGAAATAGTCAAGGAAGTTCTTCAGCGCTTGCGCGAGAACGACCTTTATGCTAAACCTGAAAAGTGTATTTTTAATGCTGAAGATGTTGACTTTTTAGGCATGCACATCTCGAAGGACAGTGTTTCTATGCAAACCAAAAAAGTCGACGCCATTCTGGACTGGCCAGCACCCACAAAGCTCAAGCAGCTACAATCGTTTCTTGGATTATGTAATTATTATCGACGTTTCATACAGGGCTTCGGACAAATCACTCGCCCCCTCAATGACCTCACCAAGAAAAATGTTCCTTACACCTGGGGGGAGGCACAACAAATCGTGTTCGACACGCTCAAAAAACAGTTCACCAAAGCACCTCTTCTGGCATATCCTGACTCTTCCCGACCGATGTGGTTAGAAACTGATGCTAGTGATATTGCCACGGGTGCAGTATTATCGGTACAAGGGGAGGATAACCTATGGCGCCCTTGCGCTTTTCTTTCTCATTCATTTTCTTCGGCTGAACGAAACTACCCTGTCTACGACAAGGAGTTGTTAGCAATCATACGCGCTCTCGAGGAGTGGTGACATTATCTTATTGGAAAAACTAATTTTGAGATCTGGACAGATCACA
>QFEQ01001521.1:0-33399 GCA_003316335.1 Hemileccinum impolitum
AACCAGGATACTGAGTGCGCAAGATGGCAGGATAAGGGCCAAGTCGACAGTAGCAATGGAAGATTCTGAGTTTACCAGAAAGAATTGCGACGAGAAAGGTGGACACGGAGCCTCTAGATCGCGCGCGGATAGAACACGGCGCACAATTGGGCAAGTAAAGGAGCAGGGTCATGCGTGCGCCATCGAAGACAGGAGTTGACGAAGAGTGCTACTAGAACCCCCAACCGGGGCGCGCAGTGACAGAATGAGCCCCAATGGAATGGAGGTGCTTACCAGCGACGGTTCGTCGGGAGCATTTAACAGCGATAAAAACTCCTGATAATAAACCAAAGAAGCTGGAGAGAACGCGAGACATTGTAACAACAAGGTGAAACAGGACTCACCGTAGAGAGTTCGCGATACAGTTGGACGATTTGGAGTGAAAGCGCACGTACCGGAGGGTTCCCCGGAAGGCGACCCAAAGTGCATCCCATACATCCTAATGCCAACCAGAAGTTCAAGTTAGAAGCTTAATTACTCATATGCCTGAAATTTACAATTATACGCTACACCCTGGATGTGCGTTGTCGTTGATGATATTTGTTGCAAGATGAAAGGTGGAAGGTCACGAAAGGGGTGTGTTTAAAGCCGTCACAGTTTGTCGGGGACTCTCCATCTGCAAAGCGTCAAAATAACGCACTCATCTATGAAACCTTTGGGAGGCTCTCATTGGCCAAACAGACTGTAAGCGGCTTTAGCCGAGCCATCCGGGCCACCAACACTTCCGAGTCATCAATGACCTCCAAAGTGGCTTGCTCGACGTGGTCGTTGCAGAGACGCGCAGCAGTGACGCTCACTCGGAGTCACTCCAGATAGGGAATGGCCGTTGTGGACAGGCCCCTGATGATCTTCATCAGGAAGCTGGAGGAAAAAAACACATGCGCAATGATATATGTTGATGTCTCGATGAGTCCAGAGGGCCATTGGTCAAGGTCAGAGAGAGACATTTAGTCAAGTAATGATGTGAGAATCTTCGACTCATAACCGGTTGTTGCCGGTGGCACAAGTTCAAGCACTAGTTCTGTTCAACTACACCCATTCAATGGCGGAATACACTACTCAGTGCCGTGGCAGTAGGCGTTACGCTATCTGGCCAGTGGCCCTCATGGTGATCAGGCTCTTCAACTCTCCCGAACCTGAAGCGAGCCTAACCAAATGCAGCGACTAACGTCCTTCAAGGGTTTTTTTGCTGGCAACAAACAGCACGCCGATTTGCACTGCGAACGCGTGTACCTGGTAAGCACCGTAGCACGTACTGCTAATTGTGAGGCCTCCCTTTCGCAACGCTTTCCCCCCGACCGACGTAATGGAACTAAGGCTCAAGCCAAAGCAAGATCTTTTAGGCATCGGGATCATCCAGCTATGCATTTTGAACGCCGCATGGGCGTTCTATATCGTTGTCCGGATCAAACACTCGCTGCCTCTACCGGACAGGATGGCAATATGGGTATACACAAACCCCACGGAGACAACGGTCATCGTCACGGTCATCGCGACTGTCGTGAGCTCCATGACACTGAGGTACGCATCTTTCCGTTTGCGCGTCGCGGACTACCGTGTACATGCCTACCGTTTGTTACACACAGCTGTTTCACGCGCGCAGCCAACCACGCTTTGAGGCAGCATATCGGCGCTCGAGGGTCTATATCACTCGCTGACCTGAGTATGGGCGTCGCAGTGGCAAGCGCGTCGTTTCGCTTCAAGCGCAAACGCAGATACATCGGTCCGACGCTCGGAACATTGATCATCGCCATAGTATTCGGGTTGGTGAACTCCGCGTATGTTTTTATGTTTGAAGCACCAGTGCAATCATGCTGATCGAATCTTCCTTTGACAGCTGGACTACGTTTCTCTCCCCTGTTCAAGTCAACGTGCTCGTTACTATGAACGGCGAGGAACCGGATCTTGGCAGTCGCGCGTTTGACGCCGTTCTGGGCCAGGATATGAATAACACGTTTGTTTTCTCAAATGGGACGCTCGTTACGCAGCCGGGTGCTTCATTTTTGTCCTGCATAGAGATGACATATCTAATACGCATTTAGATTCGTCCAATTCGCTTACTTCCTTTGGCTTTGCGGGTGGTCTCACCAGTGCTACTGCGTACGCCTCTGGGCAACCAGGTATCCTCAACTTCAACAATGTAACGTATAACCTATCCACTGGTACGTGTTCCGAGTCAACTCTAAAAGTCTAGTGGATGAGAAGCGTTGCGTGCAGGTGGGGTTCTTTCGGTAGTGTACGGGAGCACCCAGAATGCCACCTCAACATTGACATCCGCACCCGAGACTCCCGCGTCCTTCGGTGGTGGACCCGTTCCAACGAATTTGAAGGCGAACTCTCGTCTCGTCGGGATATCCCGCACATACAATATCACTCAACAAGGCTTGACAGCAAACGTATCCTGTTTCAATTACACGGAACCTGCAAATTGGTACCCGATCGACGTGGAGGCGGTTTCTGTGAATGCGACCTTTGAGATGGATGGGTACGTCAGTGGAATCATGCCGGTCGTCAATACCACTTTACCACGCATGATCTGCAACCGGGGTATGTACGACATATTCGTCGGATATGATACGGAGTCACTAACGAAGCTGCCTCGTAGATACGACTGGCGATGGGATGATCGCTTCAATGGCAGCAATCAATTTCAATAATAGTAATTACCTCGCGTCCGTCGTCTGCCCTTATACGTGGCTAGATGCGCTGAACAGCGAAAAGATCGGTGAGCGCGACGTCGTCATGGCCGTAGTGTGACTCACTGAAGCTTGTTACTAGTCGTCTACCACAGCGGGGTCGGGAAGTATGCTTCGCTACCTCCAACGATATGCGAAATTGTGCTTCTCGTGACGCAATCGTCCGTGGCTTACGCCAATCAGATGGTGACTACGACGCCTCGCAACGCGACCGCGATTCCGTACCAACGCAATCTCAATTATTGGGTCACGCTCTTCATTGAACTCGAAGAGTGGGGATTTCAGACGGCCAGGGTGAACTCTCTGGGAAATATGCTGCTATCGCTGTTGACGACTGGATCAACCACCTTTGTAGAAGCGCCCGTCCAGAGTTATCAGTTATTCCTGGTGCGTGTTTTTTTCCCTCACACCCAAGCTCTGATGCCGAGACCGCAGTTTACGTAGCAGGAGTATTGGAAGGGCGTCATCGAAGTGACAGGGACGGTAGGTGTCGTTTACCTCGCTCTCACATTTATACCTGTTAACGTCGACTCATCCTGATGCATGCATGCATCTCACCCCCGCCTACTAACATCATGAAGGCGCTGCGTTCAGGGTACACGGCCTATCCACAGAACGTCACCACCTCGATGCGCATACCTATGGTCGGCATGCAAAACGTGACAACGATGGGGTGGACATTTGACAAGGTCCGAATCTATGCGCTGTTCCCGATCACGTTTACGGCGGTGATAACGATTGTGGTAATCCTGTATGCGCTGTACCATGTGCATCTGTCTGAACGAGGGGGGAAACTAGGGGGTGGGGTAGTTCAGACTCCTGGGGTGGGGACGGAAACCGGCAACCACAGCGGCAACGGAAATGGCCCCCCACCACAGGGTCACTGGCGTGATGACTACTATGATGGACACTCTAGGGGGTATGTGGTCGTGCCCCGGACGGCCATTGCGACGTTTGACGCATCAAATCCGGTCCATCTCATCGTCGCCGCCGCAGCTCGGCGGCTCGTACCCGAGCCCGGATCACAGACGACGGCGCATGTGGGGAGGAGGTATTGGGAGCGGTATGAGGATATTGTGGTGTACTTTGATCTGAATCGGTAGACAGGACTTGGACTTGTCAATGCATGACGCTTCGAGGTTCGGGTCCTTTCTTTTGGTAGTTTGGCCTTTTGGGTATTGGGGCGCTGCTGGCTCAGCTGGAAGGGCCGTCCATGTGGTATCGGTATCATACCGGCTAGTTCCGGGGTGAGCGTCCAAATGGGATTTGATGATAATCGAATAACAGTTCAGGTTGTATCAAGGGCTGCCATGAGAAGGATCTACTCCACTTCCCTGATCTGGTGCCCTTTCGTCGCGTCATTTCTGGGACCCAAGTCGAGAGTTTGGAGAGTGATATATGAGAGCTCGCCAATCGTGTCCTTCATTGCTGGATCTGTCGTGATGGCCCGTCGCCTACGTTAGGCCAACTCGTGGCTGGTTTCGCTCCGTTCTGGGTTCATAATCTGACAGAGTAACAGCAGGTAGGTCTACCAAAAAGTCCGAGGAACTTCCTCGTTCGGATGGCAACGAGAGGAAACCCAACATATTGATGGAAGATAACACCCGCTGCACGGATCTGAAGGGATTCCGAGGAAGCCCAGACGGACATTGAAGAACACGCGACCGTGTTTCTGGTCTACCCGTGTGCAGTGAATGAGCATCAGTGAGCACATATGGATAGCTCGGTGCGCGACTTACCGACGGTGCTAGTCTGGCGCCGAGGACATTCAGGGCGGGTTTGGCCCTTCGACCCATAGTTCTGATAGAACATGGTTAAAGTATTTCCCGAGCAGGCTCGGATGTTCTGAATGGGCGTTTCCGTGAGTTCGGTGATCTGGTCGGATTTGAGCGCACACTAAAGACCGCAGCGTTCCTATTGCTTTCTCAGTGATACGTAGAAGGGGAGCTTGAACGGCCTACCCAACTCGGCCGTGATGATCCCAAGCATCGGAGCACAACTTTCTTGCTCGGGGTTGGCAGAATTGTTTTTGGTGGCAGAAATTGCTCAGATCATGCGAATAGGCGAAACTGTGTTAGGTATTTCTCAATCTGTTCTGCAAGGTTGGGATAGCAGGAGCGCAAGTCGTCGCAAGACCCGAATCGGCACAGCGTCGTGGTGAGGGAAGCGAGAGTCTGTATCCCAACTGCTGAACAAGAGCTTCAATGTGATCAAACTCCACAAGAGTGACAGACGCTGCATCTTGCAACAATATCCATTCTTGCAACTTGGAGCATGTCGAACGGCCTGTCGGAAGAGACCAAGAACGCGGATATGTGTCGAAATCAATTTCCCCAGCCCATGAGTACTGTTAGCACTTGAAGAGAATGAGAATATAGGAATGACAGACTTGGCCTCGAAGAGATGGTACCCGAGTCTGCTTCCTCCAAGGAACTTTGCCAAGATTCGAACTTACTGCCAGAGCCAGTTTCAAGCAGGGTGCATAAAAATGGAACATCGGAGGAAGCATGTACTGCGAACATGAGAGCAAGTACTGGGTACTGCCATGCTGTCTGGCACGGGTGTTCTGCAACTAGATGGAAGGGTGGTCGAACTTGAAGCATCGAGCTAGTTCAAGGGCCAGGCGTTGAGAACGTGCTGAGCTCGGAAGGTAGTCGTTCTGTTCTCCATTGAGACGTTGAGCGAACTTTGATACGCTTTGCATTAAGCTTGAGGAGCCTGAGCTGAACGTCTTGCATGTTTGAACCGAAGAGAAGTCACAATCCCCTCTCAGGCCGCACGCCTGATACAGCCAGATTCCAGTAAATTGGGTGTACATACAAGTTACAAACACGCGATCAATGTTGATGGTGTTATTGAGGAAAACTACGTATCCAAAAAAATAATTGTAAAACAGAATCGGGGACGGAGACGAAGAGGCGGATCGAAGGGAGGAAGGGGCGGAGATGGAGATGGAGATAAAAGGGATGGAACGGAAATAAAGAAAGACAGAAAGAAGCGACCCGGTAAGTAAACATGTCAACAACGTTCGAAACTGCTTACGCCCAGCACGGCCATGTCATATACACCGCCCATTAATACTTAATTGGACCAGACGGTCAGCGTGCTCTGGAAGCCGTCCGGGTTGTCGCTTTGATGTACAACGCCGTTTAGGCTCACGCTGAGCTGGTACGTCGCACCGACGGTTGAAAGGCTGTAGACGCTCACGCTCGACTGCGAGTCGATGTTGAAGATGTTTGTTTGACACGAGTTGGAAGAGATGCAGTTCTGGCCATAGTTCTATGATGACGAGCGTGAGATGAGCAGATCATTGAGAAACACGACCGCACACGTACTTGGAAGAAACTGTAGAAACCAGCACCTACGTGTGTGGATCAGATGTAAAATCATAATTAAATGTACAAGTGATCACGCGACTCACCGAAGATGAGGATGTTGGACGACGATTGCACGTACATAGCCCAAGCCTCGTTGATACTACTGGTGAAGGTAGGATCATGATAAGTGGAAGATGAACTGTATGGCGATGGGGCAACAGGGGCAGGTTGGTAGTAGGGCTGTCGGTAGGAATAGCGTCAATTGTGGCCCAGAAGAGAAACATCAAATGATCGCCTACAGTCTCTGTCTGAACAAAGCCGATGTAGTGGTTCTGGGCATTCACCAAGTTATATTGGTAGAGAGCCGCATGCTCCGCTGGTGTTTATCATCGATTCCGCATCTAGAAGATCGAGAAACCTGAAGAGACTCACAAGCTGTGATAGGGCCATTAGTAGAATCGATGGAGCACAAGGGTACGAACAACTCACAAGTTCCAATCAACCAAACGGGCCCTGCGGACTCAGAAAGCATGCCACGGCCGGTGAAGATCGAAATCAGGGGTGAGCCAGTGGCGTCCAAATCATGGTCTGCGGTCCACAGCCAGGTTCCCTGACCATTGGTTGAGTGCATGACGTAGGGATAAACGGATCAAGACCACGAACCTCAAAGTACGCGCTAGATCCAGAAGTGAGATGGATACCCAAAAACGCAGCTTGGCAATCTGTGTTCACAGAGCCAGACGGGCATATCGAATCTTGCAAATTGGTACCCGCAGCTAGATGTACTTTATGAGTTGGCATTGTATGCTAAGCAAGTGGAGTACGGACCTCCACCAAGTCTGTCGACGACGCTGATGAGCTAATTCCTCGCGGTAACAGGAACAGGTAACTGACCGAATGTGACTATCCCAAAGGCCAGCAGCACCTTGTTGACCAGAGGGATCGTGGACATTCCATTCAAGCACGATTGCCCCGGGGGCTGCAAAGGGTTGAGATCAACGAGGATAGAAGAGGTAGCATTCTACTTACTCGGGCCAGCTGTAGAGAAGATGATGTCACTGATCTCTAAAATACCCTGGGAGCCAGCGGAGCCGGCTTGCACGACGACACGTGGGTCTGCCTGAGATTGGAAGTTGCTGCCTCCTCCGAGAATGACAGACCATGCTTCTCCGACAACCTGAGTTCCCGCAGGAATGGTGATCGTGTCCGTGACATAGTATACACCTGCATCGAAGAAGATGATCTTGCATCCAGAGTACTGTGGGAGAAACATGTCAAGCCGCCATTCCAGCACCGGCGCAGTTCCAAAACCATACCTGGTTGAAGACGTTTTGAATAGCAGAAGTGTCATCTGTCTTGCCATCACCCTTGGCTCCTTGGCTTTTGACACTGATGATCTGACTCGTTGCATAACTTGCATACTGAGGGTGCGACTTTCCAAAGATTCGGCCCGAGCTATCAAGGAGAACAGAGGGCTTGTTGGCAGAGTGGATGTTGCTCTGTGCCCAGGCCTTCTGCCCTGCGGTCCCAGTGTACACGTGTCCTTGACCCCACGAAGGGATAGTAGTAGAACCTCCCGAGAGGATAGTAGCTCCGTTAGCAACACCAACAGCCGTTGGAACATTCGTTAGCCGGATATTGTTAAGAACCAGAGAGTATGGAAGAGTCCCGTTGCTGGCGGCAGAGGACTGGATGAATATCGGTGTGTCGGTGACGACTGCATCGATGATGGTTTCAGAGCCAACACCCTGAAAAGGCCTGGTGAATAATAAAAGCACATGTGTGAAGTGTTGCCTTACCTGGTCCGATTCCGTGCTCCCACCAATGCTCAAGTCGAAGCCAACCTGCAAAGGAAGATCAGGTACGTTCCTTGCTAACGTGCAGGCAGTCCTGTTCGATTACCTTGCAGTTGTTGATAGTAATGCCTTGGAATGTGAACCCTGATGGAGATGTCAGAGCAGGGTCTCATTGGTCCACAGTGAATAACGGACCCCAGTTCCAGAGAGCCGATACGGCTGGGAAGCACCCGATAAGCATCCATTTACATAAATCGTGGCCTCCACTTACCTGTGTTGGCGTTGTTGATTGTAATGTTACGAACTGTGAACTGTTGGTTTCCAACCTGAATGCCGATGTTTCCTGAATAAAATTTCATTACTCCGCCCCAGCTGGTGAGGATCGTTAATCACCTCCATTAAAAACGATGTCTAGCGGGAGATAAGCGTCGATATTTTATGCAATTGTGCCAACTTACCTCCCATGAAACCACCACTGCAGAGATGAAGAAGGCGGATGAGTATAAACCGAGGAAACAACCTGAAAACTCCACCTTCCGTTCTCCATGAACATCCCTGTAACAGAAGATCAGGTCCATCCCACGAAATACAGTTCCCTTTCTTACCTTGATGCTTGGTGCCAGAATCGGTAGACATCTCAACCACAACATTAATCAACGAGGTCGCCTGAGACACTTGCCAATGCAAAGCGATTGCCGAGTTCGTGGAGGGAACCTGCCTCAAATCGATGATTAGGTTCCGCACAGAGCGGAAGCTGCATCAGGGCGAATCTCAGCACGCTAGCAACGAAAGGTGATCGATCATTCGTACAAGTTGTCAGTATTGGTAAACCACTGAGCACCCCAGCCATTAGGAATGTAAGGGTCGGCATCTATTTTGATTTAGATCCGGTTCCTTGACGAGATCCGAAAGGACTGACCAATGACCGAGAATCCGCTGAAATTCTGACTCGCCAGAAGAGTTGGAGGATTCTTGGCATCTCCGATCATTTGGGTATAATAGTATGTGTTAATAGCCGATGAGACCACATAAGTGCTGATCACGAGTTAGCGTGGCGCACACGCCCATCAAGCCCGATTGCTTTACCCTTGAGGGAAATACACGATGGCCGGAGAGAGACTATGGATTTTACGTTTAGTCACAAAGCGTGGATGGAAGAGGAAAGTGTACCTTGACTCTGCACAGGAGCCTCCGCCGCAGCGGCCTCCAGACGACATAGCCAAGCTGTGAATGAAACGTCAGTAAAATTGTTCGCAAATTCTTCAAGAACTAACTTGATCGCGGCCGTATCATCAGTAGTGCCATCACCTTTGGCTCCGAAGTCTTTGACGTTGCGAAAAACTTGGTATGAACTATTGGAATTGAACGGAGATGTTCCCTGGTGATCGATTGTCTCCAGCCAATATGGATCACTTGGCGAGGCGGTACCACCACCTAGAGGACCTGAGCAAGACGAGCCAAGACCAGAAGCAATTCGAGGAGCATATAGGACTGTACTGAGAAAGAGCAACACAGAAGTTGACCACATGGCTTGAAGTGAGGCAAGGAGAGGATATCGCAAAAACGGTGGATGTATTTCACGGACAGAATCGAGACCTTTATATAGTCATCCCAAGCTTCATGAACGAGGATTTCACTGGACCAAAGGTGGGTGAGAAAGATACCATCTGGTCACAAGGAAACGCTGCAGATGACCTGTAATCGGTACATTAGGACCGTGACCATCAGGGGGCAAGACATAAACATGTCCGGTCAGGTAGGAATTGAGTGTCTTCCGCTGGCATGTACGTCACCGACCCATGCTGTAGGGCAGTCTGTTACCGTCTATTTCGCTGTCATGCGGAAGAGAACTATTCAAATTGAAGGACATGTGGCGGAGACCTGTGCTTTGGTGGGGTCATGGTCAGGAAGGCCAAGACGCACCTTTTTAGTCAGACCTATGGTAGGAGAGAACTTGAGGCAAATGATGATCAACTTCGGGCGAGTTCAGCATGCCAGAAGGGACGGCGTATAACCAAAATGTAAGGTTTGTTACATGACAACGCGTGTTCGAAGCAGTCGATTGCTTAGATTGGCTTAGTGCCGCAGGACCCGTAGATCCGCGCTGACGCGGGTATGTGGGGAGGCGGTGGTTGTCGCAATCATCCGGACATCAGTCACATGACCTGTTGGATCATTCGTTCACCATATAAAGCAAAATACCCCACCTTCGTTGATGAAATCTGGCTTGCCTGCGGGTGGCTGCATGTAAACACCTTCCGGCGCGAAATGCATACGTAAGGAAGTATCGCTTATGCAATGTGCCAGCGAAAGTACAATGTCAAACTGCCACGTCCTGCGAGGATCTGAAAGAGTCGTTTCCGGGGTTGTTGCCACATTCCATACGTGGCACACCTACAAGAATCATCAGGTGACAGGTGGTTGGAATTAAAGTTGAAGTCGTACACCGGGAGGAAGTACGCCATGTTCGGTAAGCCGACAACAATCCCAGAATAGAAGATATTAGGAAGAGCACGAAGTTACGTGTGTGAAGGTGCTTCAAAGGTTCAGACGGCAGGAGGTATTCAGGTAAAACATATAGCCAAGAGCGCACTACGGCAGCTGCTCTTTGTCGTAATCATTTTTGCATGAGGAAGGCTGCAAGAACGCTTCTGTTATTACGGTGTGCTGGGCCCGGGCCCCGAGCTCTTTTGGCGCATCCGACGCAATCGCCGCCATCGCACCGCATGTCATAAGAAGCGCGGAGCATGGACACACAATTTAAGAAGCAAGCAAGCAAAGCGAGCACAAAGCATTAAGATTGGAAGGAGCAACTGCCTCGATAAGTGACAGGTGTTGACATGCGAATAAGGAATCGGCAACGTACCACGTGAACTCAGCCAGCTCCAAACAGATAACGGACTCCTAGCACTTCTAGCCCGTTTTCGCCCAAGAATGAAATGCACAGCGAGGACGTACAAGCTTTCCCATCACCGGAATCATGCTTGAACCACTTGTGGTAGGCTTAATGTCCGAGTCCGAGGAATTCTGGTAAGACTATTCACTACCGCAACTTGAAAGCCTGAGGCTGCACGGTGTAGACATCATGATAGCATCAGCTATCCAGCCACTGGTGGCAGTGGACGAAGCCTAAGCCGTGGTAGCACTACAGTTCCCACGACAAGTGACTCAGCAGCGGCCAAGTGGTATTAACGGGTCTTAACTTGAATAACTCGCATCATACTATTATCATAGTAGCCGTTGTTTCGCTCAACTCTGTCTCGGATACACTTTCTTCAAATCTAGCGCGGGAAGAAGTCAGTGACACTGGATCGTGGGGGAAGCAAGCATCCTATCACGCGGCTTGCACGAACTCGAACTTCCATTTTTTAAAATGTTCTCCGACATCGATCGCATTGTATATGCATTGACGACTGCTAAAGATTACCTGCGGCTCGGAACTTGTTTCGTAGCTGACTATGATCATGATGATTGATACGGGGAGTATGCCTGAACCTAAAAATCATCTGATGAGCCCAATTGCAAGGAAGAACCCCTGACTAGGCCAATCATGCGGCTGTGCTCGACTATTAATCAGATCCTTAATCCCTTGTCAAGTTGTCACCGAATGTCCTGTTTGTCTCGTGACAAATGCGAGGACATGCGTGCCAGTACCTGATGGCAGAACTTCTGGTTCATAATTTGCGTTGAGCTATTAGAAGAAGAAAAATACTGCTCGAATCAGGACAGTATACAGTAAGTCAGTAGGCTTGACGGCGTTCCAAGATTGGTACAGAGCGAGCTGGATTATCCGATCTAGTCTGGTGACCAGCCCGTCTATTATCCGATCAGTCAGGGATTTTAGTCAGTTAGAACCTGTCCTAACCAATAAGCATTGTAAAATGAGGCCGCTGAGGCTAGCGTGATGATAATCAAGAGAGCTGATGCTGCTCCGAGTCTTGTTTACCGTGTCAGCTGGTCCAAGTCCTTGTCATTAAAATGCACGGAGTTACATCAGAAGGGTCATGTGCTGACCTCGAATGCGAATCATAGCCGAGTCATGTGAACACATCCTCGTCGGATCCCACTGGCATGGGATAACGCACAATCCTTTCACTGAAATACCCGTGTGCTCACTCCATTTCCAAGTACCCGGGCAAGCTCCGTTTATCTGGATTCCTGAAACGAGACCAGTGGGGCATATCAGCCTGAGTGTGTCTGCCTTTCTCCGAGTGAGATGTGGGATCTGAGCGACTATTGTCGTCATTTATCTTGTCTTGAATCCAGGTGGAGATATACCACTACTCAGTTGCTTTTGCGGGGATTTGAGTGGAAATTCCGCATATGTAAGTCCGCCGGCGGCATGTATTACGATCACTCCATCGACGAAGTTAGAGTTGACCATCGATAAGCAACGCACGGTGCTGTTACAGAGCACGGTCGAGGAGCAGGGACGAGAGATATTAATATTATGTTCTTTTCGAGTAGGTGTTATTGCGTTGCAAACTTTTATTTGTATCTTCATGGGTGTCCCAGCCTCCAGGATGTGCTCAGAACATTGCAAGCGGTGATAACAACCGCTTCTTGTGAGTGGGATGACTGCGTCACAACAAGGGGACTCGGAAGTACTAAAATGAATACCTCGTCTTAGCATGGGTGCGAGGAATCTGAAACTGAACTTGTACATATATCGAGTATCAAAGAACTGCTGAGTCGCTGCAGCCTCCTTGTCGGTGTGGGTCTCCCTGGATGACCAGTGCCGGTGAGTTTCGACACTTAACAGATAGGAAGAGCTTGTTGAGTGCTAAATATGAAAATTACAAGGTTGCCGGGGCCTGGGAGCCCCGTGGCCTCTCGGAAATCACCACAGGGAACTTACAAGCGTTGATGCATTCGCCACGTCAGTGAACGAGAAGCACTGCATGCCAGACTGCGAGCGGCGGTGGCGACGCCGTTCGGCGTGAGTGTCATAGGAGCAGCGACTTATTGCTTCGGGTTTGCTTCGGATTCGACTCGTCGGACTGTCTTCTGATTGATCGATCTCCATGGTTTGGTTAAGGGAGACCATATCAGCGGCTCAATGTCCCTAGCCCTGGCACGAAATAGAACAATTAGGACCCCAGCCACCAAGGCAGGACCTTGACTCCGACACAACCCGGCCGGTGATCTCGGAAGGGGTGATGATGGCATCCGTCATCCCAGCAAGCGATGAACTTAAAGCGGTGATTGGACTTACTCGACATATACCATGGCTTCCCGTCTAATAATACCACAGTTTCCTGCAATCCATCTGCCTTGCCACCCTCGTAGACGATGCCAATTTCTCCTATGCTTAACTGCCAAGTAGCACCGACGGTCGACAGGCTGTATACTTGGACACAGATGTAGCATCGATATCGAGATTCTGTGTTGGTGCCGAGACATGTTTAAGCGTAATTCTGGTCCACGATAGAGTTTCAGAATCCAATTGTGTGAAAAGGAATGTGGCGTCGCTGGAAGACTGAGCATAGCTGGGAGAAGCTGTAAGAGCCAGCACCTGAGGAATTCAGAGGACGTCGATGAGTGGGGCGCGGACGAACTGACGCAGCCAAGCTACTCACCAAAAAGTATGATGTTCGACGAGGTTTGGATGTGCATTGCCCACGCATTGTCAAATCCACTGGGGAAGCTTGGATCATAGCAGGCAGAGTTACTGCTATACGGTGCCGGAGGGACAGGATCCGGTTGATAGTAGGGCAGTAGTTGTATGTCAACGGCTACTTCGACAATGTGAAATCAAACTGTCGCCCATTGTCTCTATCTGTGCGTAATGGTTTTGAGCGTTCGCTTAGCTGTACTGGTAGAGAGCTGCATGTTCCGCTGCCGCAAAATACCACTGCCTCCCGCGCATACAGGGCCCGGCATTGAACAAAAGTTGACATATATGCTGGCGCGAAATTACCGTCAGCATCACATGCTCCTGACGTACAAGTTCCAACAAGCCAAACAGGACCCGCGGACTCTGAGAGGATGCCACGGCCAGTGAAATTTGATGTTTGACCAGAAGCATCTAGGTCATGGTCTGCAGTCCATACCCAAATCCCCTGATTGACTGTGATCAGGTGTATACCCAGGAACGTGGCCTGACAGGTTATGTTCGCAGATCCGGACGGGCATGGAGCGTCCTGCATGTTAGTGTCAATAGCTAAAAATGTCCCTATTTGAAACAAAAAAGGTGCACCACGGACCCCCTCCGAGCCTGTGAGCGGTCGAGTGAGTTGTGTCCTCCGAATCACTGTGGCTGGCGAACCTGCCAGAGATGGCTATCCCAAACACCAGCGGCGCCTTGCTAAATTGCTCCGGGGGTTACGAAGGATTGGTTAAGTCTCTATACCAGAACTTCCAGTAGCACGTAGTCCTATTTACCAGGTCCAGCTGTGGTGAACAGCATATCGCTGATTTCTATAACCCCAGCAGTACCACAGGCAGTGGGTTGCCCTGGTCTTGAAAGCTGCTTCCGCCTGCCAAGATGACTGACCTACAATCTGGGTTCCGGCAGGGATGGTGATCGTGTCCGTGACATAATATACACCAGCATCGAAGATGATCATGCAACCAGCATACTGCAGTAGAATTAAAAAGTTCGATCAATTTACATACAGGGAGTGGAACATCACCTCGTTAATAATGTTGTTGATAGCGGTGGTGTCATCGGTTGTGCCATCTTCCGTTGCTCCCCGGCTCTTGACACTGACAATCTGACTCGTTGCATAGTCAGCATATTGAGGGTGCCCCTTTCCAAGGATTTTGTAGGCGGATACGACGCTGCCCTGAACCCAAATTGCTTGGTCGGCAGTTCCTGCATACTGGTTTCCCTGGGCCCAGGAAGAAATGGTAGTAGTAGCGCCAGATAAGATGGTGGCTCCGCCCGCGACACCCACCGCGATCGGAACATTGACCAACTGGATATTGTTTAAAACGGGCAAGGAAGCTCACCATCGCTGGCCGACACTTGCACGAAGATAGGAGTGTTGATAACAACAGCGTCAATGATGGCTTCAGAACCGACACCCTGGAGATGCGTGATAAATAAACGTGCAGTGCAGTGAGAATGTTCCCTACCTGATCCGATTGTGTGCTCCCACCGACGACCAAGTGAAAGCCAACCTGTGGAGGGATCGTCAGGTTATCGTTATCTCGCAGCGGAATGGAAGCAGTTTGGGCTACCTGGCAACTGTTGGTAGTGACACCATGGAATGTGAAACGTAGGAGATGCGTGAGACAAGGCTCTTATCGGTTAACCCCAACGGCTAGAAGATGCCTATTCAATACCAATTTGCTTGGGTTGCCATTTTACTGTATTTGCATTGTTGACCGTCAGATTGCGGACTATGAACTGCTGATTTCCAACTTGGATGTCGATGTTCCCTGAATACACCTACACTTGCAGATTTTAGTTTGCAAACGAGCATGCCCACCGCCGTTGAAAACGATATCTATCCGGAGATATTGACTTAAAATTTGCTCCGCGAGCCGGAAGAGGCTACGTACCCCCATAAACCCACCACTGTGGAGCCAAGTGAGTCCTTGTTATTGTTTTGACTTGTACCAAGAAAGCTTACCTTCCATCTTCCACGAACAGGTTTGATAATCGCATCAGCTATGAACTATATTGCCAGAGTCGACCTCACCTTGTTGTTCGTTGCCAGAGGCAGTCGACATTTCGACCACGACATTGACCAACGATGTTGCATGCGATACCTGCCAGTGCAAGTCGCCAAAGTTCCTATTGGAATCTGTCGCAAATCGATGATCAAGTTCCTTACTGAGCGAAAACTCCATCGAGAACAAATTTCAGTATGTTGAGAACTGGCTGCGAGCAAAGCGCCATCCGTACAAGTTGTCCTGGTTGACGAACCACTGTACCATTGCCACCTGGAATGTAGGGGTCCGCCTTTGCTGTGCATCAGATGTGCGGGTGTGTTTGGATTCGGAAGCACCCACCGATAACTGCGAACCCGCTTAAATCGGAGCTGGCAAACAGAGTGGTGGATTCCAGGCATCACCGATTATTTGGGTATAGTAGTATGTATTAATAGCCGATGACTAGATAGTTGCTGATCGTGGTCATTGAATGGACCAAAATAATCCGACCAATTCAACGCATCACCCTTGGGGAAAGTGCACGATTGCTGGAGAAATACTGGGAGTCTAAGCTCAGCTACCGAGGGTTCGTACAGACTAGCGACATACGTTGACGATCCATAAGTTCCGCCGCCGCAGCGATTTCCGGAGGACATAGCTGCACTACGAGCGTTCGTGAGAGCTGTGCCTAAAACAAGAAAGAATCTACTTTATCGTAGCTGTATCATCAGCAACCCCGACACCTGTAGGCTCATAATCATCACATTGCGCAAAATCTGGTAGGAGCTTGCATCGGGATTCAATGGAGATGTCCCCTGGTGCGTCATCGACTTCAATATGGGTCGGTAGGTGCAGCGGTCCCGCCACTAAGTGGGGCAGTGCAAGACGTGCCTAGCGCAAAAGTCAGTCTGTAGGAATATAAGATCGTCCCTAGAAAGAGCACCGATGGATGATACCACATAGCTGAACGGGAAGAAAGGAAAGTGGGAAACGTGTTGAACAGGCTTGTTACATGAAGGGAACAGCAGGCTTTATACCTAGTCATCTCAATCTTCCCAGTGCAGAACGTTCAGGATGGGTTCAAACCATGCTGAGGACGGCGTGATATAGACGAATCAGGAGTGCACAAAAGGAGTATTGAGGAAGGACTTCTGCCAGGAAAGTTAGCCGGTCGGATGTGGGTTAGAATGTCTGACGGACTTGGTCACCAGTGAAGCTAAAAACATGAAGTATGCACCTGTACGTATCATGGGACACGGTGTGTACCCGACGCAGCAGGTGGGTATAGTATCATCGGAATGTTAATCAGTCAGATTCAGTCCTCCTGAAGTGGCTTGGCGCAATGAGCCCTATACGATTGGCCGGAGACTCTAGTCGGGGGCCACACAACCGTTAGAAGACCAGCCGTCCATAAACGTTGACCTACCAACGCTTACTAGTGAGCAGTAGAGAGATGCATGGATATTGCATTGTTGGTTGCCGGCGTGTGTAACCCAACACAAGTAGGTGACCGTGGGGGCGATCTTCTTTCAGGGAATCCTCTGAGATGGTGCAAGGTACGGCGTTTCGAGCACTTGGATTTTCAAGACATGGAGAAGGATTAGAAATAACCCAAAGGAACTCCACACACTATGGGGTCGAAGGTGGCAGAATCGAAGCATAATCGATTGATATCGTTCGAGACCATGATACAAACATCGTTCGCAATCGCGGTGACAAGCACCTGCTTCAAGCTGGCTCCACTGGCACCTGCGTAGTAGTATCATGAAGCATAAAGTATTAGTACGGTACAAGAAGTCAACTATTATTACCACGTGACCAGCTAATGGAAAGTCAATCCGATATATGAAGAAATAGATTACAACCCCATACTCATGCAGGTGAATATGTAGACAGTGCCAGGATAGGATCATTTACATCCACTGTACGATCTTCAGTCGCGGCGAGATCCGCTGTTAGACTGCAGGCGGACGCCGGTCTACCCTTCCGCCATTGGGCGTCGTCTCCACACTACCATCACCATCGACGCTACCCACACCACAGGCGCTCACACTTTCCATCGCACCCGTCCCCGGCGACTCAGCACGCGACCGACTCTGCTCCGTCCGCGTACCGTTAGAGACAGCAGTCGCACTCTCTCGCGTTGACGTCCTCGAATGCCCCGAGTACGTCGTCATGCCCGACATGTTACTCTGCCGTCTCTTCTGTTTCCTCGACGACCTTCGTTTCCATGTAATCGCTGACCCAGATGACCCAGGTTCTGGGGAAGCCGAGTACGGTGGTGGATTCAGCCGCACGCGTTGTCCAGAAGGGGTCATAACACGCTCGGAGAGGGCTTCAGCAGCCCTTCCTGTCGGCGGGGGCGTGCTGGCTCGGTGCGTCTGGTGGCTGGAAGGGGCGAGGAGAAAGGGAGAGATCATGTCAGCGGCATCCGTGACGGGGAATGTTGTATGCCCGTTGGAGGAAAAACCAGAAGAAATAGGGGAGATGAGTGACGTTGGCGCCAGACTCGTCGTGGAATGACCCGGCGAAGTGAGATAGGGAGAGAGGGGTGTAGGTGAAGCGGGTGCGTATCCGAATGTGGCGGGCTGCGCTGGGGTCTGATTCCACATGGAGGGCACCATGACGGGCTGGGAGGTGTTGAAGGATGGAACCCCAGTAGATGAAGCGCGCATTCTTTGACGTCGACGGTGATACACCGCACAAAGGATGAACACCGCTCCAGCGATAATGATTGCAATCCCACCTACCACGAGCCCGACTATCGCCCCGACCGAGAGACTCGAGGAAGAAGTTGCCGTAGTTGGTGTCGGGAGTGATCCACTACTGCCAGGAACTCCAGTCACATCTGGCTGAACTAGCAGGCAGCCATGAGCAGTCGAATTCGCACCAAGCCGGGGCACCTACGTTCTGCTGCTACGTTCGCTGCTTCATCGAGGTTGAACGTTGCATTCGCCCAAGTGGAAGCTAGAAAGAAACGTAAGTATGTACAACGAAGACTTGGTGAATCCCCACGGTTTGTGGCAGCCCAGAACGGGATGCCTTGTGAAATTATGAGTCCAGATGGAAGGTACCTGAAGGCGCCAAACATCAAGATTTCGGTGGCGCCGACCTCAAGGATTCCTCACGTTGTATTCGACACATAACCGCCACAGCTAGCCGTCCATGCACTCCAGCTGCGGTAGCATAAGATACATCCGCACATACAACGAAATGCTGACCTGATGTACTGGCTCTGTCCAACACAGAAGGTGCAAGCACTCAACAAATTATAGATCGACCAGGAACTGTCTGACATGAGCAACGTATTACTGGATCATGAACAACCTTACCAGGTGCAACCATTAACCCTCGTAGCGTTTGGAACGTAATTGCTTTCTTGGAAGCTGGTCAAAGACACGGTGTCTAGTGTAGAGGGTCAACATGGACAACAATGTTGACATGCGCGAGCTCCACTCGAATAACTGAAATCTCACTCACATCCATTGTTACATAGCTGGCCAACTTCCTGTGCGGTCACGCAAGGATTCTGGTC
This sequence comes from Hemileccinum impolitum, assembly GCA_003316335.1. Taxonomy (NCBI): domain Eukaryota; kingdom Fungi; phylum Basidiomycota; class Agaricomycetes; order Boletales; family Boletaceae; genus Hemileccinum; species Hemileccinum impolitum. The sequence continues at coordinate 18,986 of QFEQ01001521.1, forward strand.
TTGTTGAGTTGCCATCCACTGAAGACAATTCAAAGTCGTGGACATCGTGATCGATCTACCGGATGGTGGTAGGGCAACAGGAAGGAACAGAACAAGAACGCAGTCCTAGAGGGTTGACGGAGGAAGCTAGGATGAGAGCGCCGGTTCTCTGCTGCGGAGCGAGTTTGGCATGCCTGCCAAGTGGCGCCAACTGCTCTGACCTGGCCACACACTCTCTATAGTTCGCGAAGTGAAGTCCCGTGAACGTGCTAACTATGAATTGACCATAGTAGGGACCTATGATTCTGCGGTGATACGCCGGCCACAAAGTTGGTCAGCAGACGGCATGATAATCAACGTTCTCGGATGCATCAATTCCATTTACGCGCTATGCCTGTAAACGAATAAGTTGGGTTTCGTGCGTAGGATTCGACCTGCTGACTATTCCAGAATGTTTTGGCTGTTCAGAATATGAGCCCAATATCATTGAAGTGTGTGGAACGTTCGTTACCTGTGCACTATCGAAGCTAGTGCTAATGATAGACGGATGAACTTTCGAGTACTGAAATCGAATCGAAGTCAGAGCTTGTGTGAATTTTCAATCTTGCGTGACTGATATTTGCTGATATTGGTGTCTTCCTGCAGTCTGCTGACCAGCTACCGCCAGAATTAGCACAACAGTGCCGTTGGCCGCCACCCATTGATCCACCTATCTCCACTGCTAACAGCTTCTAGTATGCACCCCCGGAAAGCCATTCACTCTCCTGATCCCATTCCAGGTGTTATCTATGGCACGTGTGACTCCTAGCGTTTCAATTTCTCGTTGTTATCGCATTGATTACCGTTAACACCCGGCGGGCATGTGCAACCAGGCTGTTCGCTCAGCTCTCAAGTGCGCTCTTGCAGCTACTGACGCACTCTGACTCGTGACACCCACTCTCAGACGGTCTTTCGTAGACCGCCCTTACTATTTGAACGACGAGCAACAGTCTATTCGATTCGCACAATACCCGGCCCGCAGACATGGGTTCTGGCGCTCTCTTTCTCCTCGCAGCCATTGCCCTCCCCCTTCCCCGAGTGTGGGGCGTCCGCCCAAACATTTTCGTCCCCGTGACGAATGCGACATGCCAACCCGAATATGCGTGGATGAATAACGCGGAAGACCGAACCCCGTGTTTGACAGTGGCATATGTGATCGCGGCCTGCGCTGGGGATAGCAAGTCCCTCCATTCCAGAGATTTTGACGAGGCGCTCATTTATTGCTGAAACTGGATAGCTTGGACGCAACCTGCATTACCTTCCGGGTATTCGTACAGCTCCCCGACTGGCACGATGGTTACTCCTTGTTACTGGTGCGTCCCTCGTGTGTTTGAGTCTGGATGCCCATTCACGGGTTTAGTGTCGATAGTTCTTGGTCTAGTTATAACCTCTTGATGGCTTGCACGCTTTGCCAGAACCCGGCGTATACGAACGAGATTACTACGTGAGTAATTCTCCATGGTATACATTGGCATGTTAATGATCATATTCGCAGTTGGCCTGCCTTTTCTCAAAATTGTCCTTCAAGTTACAGCAGCCAGTGAGCACGTGTTGTCCGTACCATGGATCTGGTCTCACCCTGCCACTCAGAATGTTCCCGCAGACATATGTCCTTGCGAATAATATCTCAATACCATACTGGGCTACCATCAATCGTACGTGGTCCGTATACTTGAAGACACATTCCTAACATTTGCATCTAGCCACGACCTGGTCATCCGAGTTGTTCAACATATCCCAAGCACAGATTTATGCCGGTCAAAGCGAGTCTCACTTTTCTTCTCACCCACCCAAGTCCCCCTCATACCCTCGCAGACAAGCCGGACTACTGGCCCTCCTCGAACTCGAGCAGTTCTGGAAGCAGTACCAACATTGGTGCCATTATTGGTGGCACAGTTGGTGGCACTGCAGCCCTCTTGTTCATCTTCATCGCAGGCTACTCCTTTCTGCATAGGCGTAGGCAATACCGCCGCGTACGCAACAGTGGGACACAAATGCTGCGCACGGGCACCCCCATGACGAACATGCACGCGCGCTTTCCATCGGGTCCTTCCATCTTCTCACCCCCAACGCCGCCGCCCATGTCACATCTGGCCTCACAACCAAAGAGCATTCATACTGGGGCGCCAAGTATACTGTCGTCCACCGCCTATTCATCTTTCGGTGCCGCCTCGCCACCCCCTACAGATACTGCATCCTTCCTGACGACTGGGAATACTGTGGCACAGCACACCCGTCCGATACCGATGATCTAGGTTTGTGTATCCTATCGATAGACTCTCTTGCCAAAAGCAGGCTGTGTCATGCATAAACACGTATATTGGTCTACAACGCTGACAAGGGACGCTGACAAACTGGCTGCCGGTGGCTTTTCTACCATCTACGATCATATCAGTATGCTATGCCATTGAGCAGAGCATGTTCATACATATCTCCGTTCTTTATTTACGCATCAGCTTCAAATTCCAAAGATGCCGGCGTGAACCTGAACAAAAGGTGGCCAAATTCATGTCCCACTGGCATGAGGTGTTATGATCACGCGCGTAGTCCTTATCGAGTGTAGCAGGGCTGCTCAAACACACATGCCAGGCCACGGGAGACGAGACAGCGTGTGCACGGTGGGAATGCCAGCAACACGTGTGCATGGGTGAGAACCGTGCTGGATATTCCTGCTTTGTTCTCTATAGCTGCACTACAAATGCACTGCCAATGAGCATTTTGGATATCTGGTGTCAGTATGGTACCAACGGTTCAGACTGTTTGTAAGGCATTCAAAGCCGTCGACAATAGATGGTCTGGCCACTGGACTAGTCGAAAGCTCGTGGGCCGACGATCACCGACTTGACGGTGTCAATACGGCGGTCATGGGTTCAAATCATGCATCATGCATCATGATCGATGTGGTTGGAAGACGGGAAGACACAGAAGCTCCCACGGACCGGAACAGTCAACGGCGCGTCACAGTCTCACAAGAGTAGATGTCCGTGTCGAGAGTCGTTTCAGTGTCAGCGCAACGGATCGTACATCCATCACTGGTGGCTCAAGAGCTTGAGGCTGGCTGGCTTGGGATCTTGGCTTGAGCCTTGAATCTATTCGAATGTTCAACCCATCGTGAACCCCATCATTACCACCAACCCTAGCATGAGTATAAAAATTCAAATCGTCACGGTGCCGGCTGCAGCGTCAGAGAGAGGGAGATAACATGAACGTAAGCGAATTCAGCTACGAATTTCGATCCGATCAATCTGGGAAGGGGATCTGGTGGTCTCACTGTTGCTGCGTTTGTTTCACGGTGCGAGTATCGGAAACCAAGCTACAGTAGCGAAGGGCTAGAACTCACCCCAGCCGAGGGGCAAATTTGCGGACCGGGATATCCATGTATTGGCAGCGACGGGCTTGTTGCATCATGCCAAATCCGCCCATGACAGGCTTTACCGGTGCTGCTGGTCATGCGCATCACTGGTACAGACGCCCGTCGCTGTGTCAATGTTGTCCGTTCGGAGTTGTTTCACTGAAAGACAGACGGGGTTACTCCGACTCAGGCTCGTCCTTCCTCAGGCTGGCTTCTGATGTACAACAGGCGAAACGTCACCTCGTTTACTAGATATATTCAGGTGAGTAACCGGAGAGATCACGCAATACGTGATCCCCATACCCCACTGGCACGTCTTCAGCATACTCCATGTCGTTGCGAGCATTCGAAAGTCTCACCACCGTTGATCTTCTGGCTGGACTTGCGGCGACAGTTGCTGTCGCGACCTTCTTCTACAACAGACATCGGGCACCGTTGAACCTCAAGAATGGCCTCCCTCTGCCACCCGGGCCTCCTGCGCGGTGGTTCTGGCAAAACGCGCTACCCACTGTAAAGTGGGATCAATTCCCCGTCTCTGCAATCAGATTGGTTTTGACACGCATTTTATGCAGCATCGCACGGACCCTCGCAGATTGGATCGCAGAATATGGTCCCGTCATGACGTTACGCCAGGGCAGTCGGATTATCATCATCGTTGGGCGAGTGGATGTATGCTTTCCGTTTTATTTTGCGTGTTGTGTGCGTTGACTATGTGTGGTGGCTTTGCCTCGGACCCCTACGCTTGTTAATCTGGACGAGGTAGGCCGCAATAGATATCATGGAGAAGGAAGGCAATGCTGTCGTGGACCGGCCCCCCACGGTTGCTGCTGGCGAACTCGTATCCGGAGGCTTGCGATTATTGTTCGTACGTAGCGGCGAGCGGTTCCGTCGGCTCAGGAGGGCCTTGCATACCCACTTGCGACCCAAAGAAGTGGCAGCGTACCAAGACATGCAACTCCAATATGCAAAAAATGTCATCAACGATATCCTAAACGACTCAAAAAACCACCAGGCACATGTACAACGGTGAGTAAAGTACGCGTTTTTCTAGTTTCAGCATTCGTCTGATTTGGCAATGAATGTTCTACAGGTATGCTGCGTCGGTTATTCTGCGCTGGACGTACGGCAAGTCAACTCCGACATCGAATGACGATCCAGAAGTCGTCCGGATTCGTCAAGCGATGAAGAACCTTCAATATGCGATGCGTCCTGGTTCTTTTCTCGTAGATCGGATTCCGTTCTTGAAGTACATCCCCTGGTTTACAACTCGGTTGAGGCAGTATCACGAGTTCGAGGCTAAACTCTTCAGAGACCAGATGAAGCGTGTTCAATCGGATATGGTGAGCATGAATATACACACAAAATACCCCTTTACGAGTTTGATCGGATATGCCAGGATGCGAACAGGGAGGATGACTCATTCATGAGGTCGCTTCTGGAACAGGCCAATGAATATCAACTCTCGAAGGATGAAATGGCTTATCTAGCGGGTACTTCGTTCAACGCTGGCGCAGAGAGTGTAGGCTCCTTTCTGACTGCAGCTTGGAACAAACTGACATGATTTATCATAAGACTGCTGTTGGTATCACAAACATGATTCTGGCTGCTGCCTGTTATCCAGAAGCACAGAGACGAGTGCAGGAAGAATTAGATGTAGTTGTTGGAAGGGACAGAAGTGAGCTTTAAACGCTCGGATACTCGTGAATGTCTAACGAAAATGTATTCAGTGCCTACCTGGGAAGATTCCGAATCGCTTCCTCAGGTTCACGCATTTATGTTTGAAGCCCTGCGTTGGAGAAGTATTATACCCATCGGTGAATACCTTCATAATATGTAGACCACGGGGTTGATCCCACTTTCCCCATAGGAATCCCACATCGTGCCACTCAGGACATCATTTGGGTACGTTGTAGTGACACTCAATCAGGAGATGTTTGTTGACTGCAATGTCAGAGGGGTCAATGCATTCCTGCTGGCGCAACAGTCATTGGATGCCATTGGTAAATCACTGGACGTTCCTTGTTTGTGTCGCATCACTCAGTCGTGATCGATGACCAGGGCTATATCTCAAGACCCAGTGGCCTTCCCGAACCCTGAGAAATTTGATCCGGAGCGATGGATCGACGATCATGGTCGGCTCCGGAATGATATGTACAACACCTTCGCGTATGGATTTGGTCGAAGGTATATAGGCTAATCACTATACCCGTCCCCTCTGTGGCCGAGTTCTGATAACGTCATTCATAGGATATGCCCGGCAGTATATTTCGCGAACAGGTCGCTGTACATCAATCTTGCACTGTTGCTTTGGTCGTTCCGGATTGTACAACAAGCGGATGCGCCGATCGACGTAAACGATTATTCAGATACCATTATCTCGCATGCGGCTGCTTTTGATGTGGAGTTTGTACCTCGGATAGAAGAGGATTTGTTAAGGGAGATGTGCGCGAGCCAGTGACCTAGACCATTGAGTTACATATTTCTGTATTTACATATTTTTGCAAGTCTTGTACACAGTGAATGGACGCAGTGATGCGTTCGTTGACAGCGCGGCACTTCCCGCATGCGATAATAGTACTACGAGTCAGCATTCGGACTCGGAGTCAGTTCAGGATAGGCGAGTGCTAAAACCGTTGCTGCGTAGCGTCGGCTGATTATTTAGCGAGAGCAGATCCACCATGACGCAGATCATGATTGTCAAGATGTCCGCGGAGAAAAAAACAACTTGACGGCTTGCAAGTCGCTGGACCTACAGGAAGGACTTACCCGGGCCGTAGCCTGGTGACCAGACACATCTATCATGGGGCAAGGAGTCATCTAGACCAGATCGGAGTCGCCGTTTATATTCATCCAATAGCCTTTCAACTGAGGCTAGAATATGACAGCCCAGTAAACAGAAGTGGTTCCGCCTCGATGAACTCTGCTTTCCTGTTTCGTATCTCGTTCATCTTCTCCGCCGGTGCTTGGTGCGATTGTGGCTTTTCCCGGATACTGCTATTGGCACTTTGAGGGTAAGTCAACAGCCGTATACGAACGTGTAATCAATGGTGTGTGGTTAGCTTTGATTGAAATCCGATATCATGATTGAGTCACCCTTCAAAGGGAGGAATGAAGATGCCCCATGCCAGCAACCGAGCCCGGGTCTCCATCCGATTTTGACAGGACGGACTCAACGGGTGTTTTCAACCATAAATTGGTGGCAGACGCGTTGAGTCTACATAATACGGAAGTTCAACATGTCATCGCATATCGATGTCTAACACTTTCCTCATGTCCGAGGAACGGCAGACAAGCGAAACGGCAGGTAACCGTTTGGGTTTGAACATGAAACTGCACGATTCGTGGGTCAATATCGGCTCCTCTCCAATCCACTGTTCACACCTGACATTCACGGCCCCCACCATGTCTTTTCTGGCTTTCGAGAAATTCTCTGTTATATATTATTTTGTCGGGCTTGCAGTGACGACTGTCGTGGCGACTTCTGTACAAGATGCATCAGATAGCATCGGCCTTCATGTACGACATTCCTTTCCCGGGTCCCTTCTCGATAGCTCTAGGAAAGTGCGCTACCCACTGTAAGGTGAGATCTATCATCTACCTTTACCATGCAATTCATTCATTTCACATATTTCTTCCTCAGCATCGCACGCACCCTCGTAGACTATGGCCTTGCGATCACGTCACACCAGGGTAGCTGGATTATCATCGTCATTGGGTGAGTGGATGTGCGGTCTCCCGTTTATCCAATTCGTCATGCTAATGGATCATGAGATGGTTTTCGTATTATTTGATCTACGGCCGTCAATGCGAACGAGAGAAACCGCAGTAGAGATCATGGAGGAGGGCAGTTCTATCGCGCACCCTCCCCGTACGGCTGCTGCTGGCGAGTCCGTGTCCGGAGGTTTACGACTGTACGCAGCGGCGAGCGATTCCGTCGACTCAGGGTCGCACATACCCACCTCCGTCCCAGAGCGGTGGCATCGTATCAAGACATCCAACCCCAACATGTAAAGAATGTAATCTTAATCATTGATATCTTAACGACCCGAAAAACCACAGGGCACACGTACAACTGTCAACGGTGAGTGGAGTATGCCTTGTTCTAGTTTCGGCATTGGTCTGAACTGGTAAGGAATGTTTTACAGGTACTATGCTGCGTCGATTATTCTGCGCTGGACGTACGGCAGGTCAATTCTGACATCGAATGACGATCCAGAAGTCGTCCGGATTTGTCGAGCGATGAAAAACCTTCAACATGCGATGCGTCCTGGTTCTTTTCGTAGATCGGATTCCGTTCTTGAAGTACATCCCCTGGTTTACAACTCGGTTGAGGCAGTATCACGAGTTCGAGGCTAAACTCTTCAGAGACCAGATGAACTGTGTTCAATCAGATATGGTGAGCGTGAATACACCCAGAGATATCACTTCACGAATTTGATCGGGTATGCCAAGGTGTGAATAGGAAGGGTGACTGATTCATTCATGATTTATGAGGTCTCTTTAGAACAGTCAATGAATACCAACCCGAAGGATGAAACGGCTTATCTAGCAGTGTTATATCCTCATTGGTTGACTACAACATGGATCAAACCGACATGGTTTATCACAAGATTGCTGTTGGTATCACAAACATGATTCTGGCTGCTGCCTGTTATCCAAGAGTATAACAAATGGGACAGGAAGAGTTGGACACGGTCATCGGCAAGGACAATGTGAGATCTTAATAGTCTGATTGATGCTCATGAATGTCAAATGGGGGTGAATCAGTGTCCATGCCTATTGGTGAATAGTCTCATAATAGGTAGGTCATAAGATTCCCCTTTTCTGTAGGCGTTCTACTCAGGATATTACCTGGGTAGGTTGTTTGTAGTCCGCTCGATGTTCATTAACTCAATAATATTATAGAGGGTCAATGTATTCCTGCAGGCGCAACGGTCATTGGATGCCACTGGTAAGTCACTGATAATTTTTCTTCGGCGTCGAATTGCTCAGCTGTGGTTAATGCCATAGGGCTATATCTCAGGACCCAATGGCATTCCCAGATCCCGAGAAATCTGACCCCAAGCGGTGGATGAACGATCAAGGTTGGCTCCCTTTGATGTAGAGTTCATACCTCGGACAGAGGAGAGCCGGTTGAGGGAGATGATGTACGAGGAAGCGATTTAGATGTTTCGGGTCACTTGGCCACTGATGCGATAGAGGCCACATGTTTTTCTTTCGTGACGAGTTTTGTACTCGTAGTGCGAATATGTCACGAGTCTCGTCATCGTGTTTTTCCCGCAATCATGACAGGTAGTAGCACGACAAAAAGTGGCCTTCGATGCGCATGGGACGTGCAAGTTGAATCAGACGAGTGGCAGTCTAGTAGTGTACTTACCTGCACCCTAGTAATGACAAGGCTAGCTTGTAGTGCCAGCGAAGAGACCTTTGATCTATCGCTCAGAACGGCATGGAGAGATTGGACTTCGGTAAAAGGCTAGGCTGATACCTCCATTCGGCAGGCAGAACACCATCTAATTTGGAGGTCTCATGGGGTGGCGTAGTGGTAATCAATGAATCATAGGTTGTCCACTTACTCGTAGGCGGCATCCGCTGAGTACAGAACTAGATGTTAGCGGTGGGAGCGGGTGCCAGTGATTCAACCTGCCAGTGATTAGGCTGGATATATTTTCTCAAGTTTTTACATTGTTATTCGCGTGAGAGTTTTGACACCTAAAGCATCTTGTACTGTCCTCGCAGACGCGTCCGCTCCTCATCGTCAAGCGCGACGGCGACCTCAGCTACGTCGACAATCACCGTCTTTGCGAACCATTTTATTCATCCAACCACGACCAGTGACGATCAGCCGTACACCCGCCGACATGGCAACGATGAATGGGAATGGCTCAGCGCCGCCCTTGACGAGTTCCTCTTCCAACGGCATACCACCCCACGACGGCCCTGTTGATCCACCGCCTCCATTCGACGTATCTACTTTTCGCTCGTACCTCCTCTCGCTTCTGCCCCCGGTGCTCGGCGCATACCCAGAAGAACTCGTCTCTCTTTTCGACGATGAGTTTGAGGAGAAAGTATCGAGGTTTGCGGCGGAGGGCGGGGGTGTCATATATATCGTCAAGGTCAAGGAAGAAGCAGAGGGTGAGCTGAATGCTTAGATCTGGCCCCAGCCAACCTAACACACAACAGAGGATGCCCCTCCGAAATTCTACTATCAACTCACTCCGCAGCTTGCCTATTCCTCATCAAACGTCACCTCGCTAGCCCTCATCAAGCGCGGTTCAACCCTAGATCCCCTCACTCCTCTAGCTACTCAACTACATATACTGAACTTGTTTGGGGGTGAGGAGACACCATATGAGAGTTTGCATGCCGTGGTGAGCTGCGGCGTGAAGCCCTGGTTTGATGCGTTTGTCGGAGCCCGCGGCGCCGGCAAGGATGGTGGCGACAGCAAAATGGGTAAGCTGATTTTCGAACAACGCGTGCTTGGCTCATATATGTATAGGAATACCCATGACGAAAAAGAAGTTTGCGGAGCTCGAGTTGTCGCTTCTGCATCTTCAACAAAATGTCGAAATACCGGAAACACATCTTATCATCCATCCCGTCATCCAACGGGCTGTCGAACAAGTCTGGTGGTTCCACTAGGTGTTTGAGTTGTCACTGATGCGCGTTGAAGGCTCAGGCGATGGGTCAACGACCCAATATTTCGCATATACCTGCAAGGTTTCTCAATGACAGCACTTTCCTTAACACTCTACACGGACATGTGAACTCGTGGATCAAGTCTATACAAGCAGTCACCAAGCTTACTCGCGACGTGTCTTCCGGCACTGCGTCGCAAGAAATCAATTTTTGGCTGAGTTTGGAGAGAGCGTTGGAGGGAATCGAGGCCCAACTACGGACAGAAGAAGTAAACATGGTAATGGAGTGCCTAAGAAACGCCAAGCGATTCCACGCTACGGTTAGTTTCATTGCAGACACTGGTTTGAATAGTTCTACGGATCTTGGTGAGTACTCGGTCGATCTCTTGTGTAACGTCTGCCTCATCGATACATCAACCAGTCCACAAGTACAACCAGTTGATGAAAGACTTCCCATTGAATGAGCTTCTTTCGGCTACAGACCTCGACAAGATTCAAGAATCACTTATATTGATTTTTGGCCACATTAACCGCAAGCTCAAACTCTCGCCTTACCCGATCCGACGTGCCCTTCCACTGGTGGAGGCAATCTCTCGAGATTTCAATGACCAATTACTCCGCGTACTAACATCACATCGATTACCGTACACGCCATACGAGACGTTCGATCGATTACTCTCCCAAACGATGAACATCTTCCGCACGTGGGACGATCTCATCAAGGAGTTCACGAACGTTGCCCGTGAGGTTACAAGGAGACGCTCAGAAAAGTTTATTCCAATCAAGGTGGTCCCCGCGCACGCCAAGTTGCAGGAACGGACAAGGTACTTGAAGGATTGGAGAAAACAACATGAACAACTCGCGGTCATGACAGGTCCGACAAAGGGGTTGGGAAGTGTTGCAAAGGAGGTGGGGGGGATGGATATGGAAGAGGAAGTGAAGGAGGCATATGAAGTGGTCAAGCGGATCGACGTCCTGGATGTCTCTGTCGGTGAGTCAATCTTGATGTGCATGATCTAAGCGTGTGGCGTTGACCCCTCGTACAGAGGGCACTGAAATCTGGGTCGCTGCTGAAAATGCATACAACGAAAGGGTCGCGAGGGTGGAAAATCAAATCATTGCAAGACTACGCGATAGACTAGGCACTGCGCGCAACGCAAACGAGATGTTTAGAGTGTTCTCCAAGTTTAACGCGTTGTTCGTTCGACCCAAGGTAGGCCCCGCCCGATTATGCCTTCAAGGCATATACAAATGGCTTGCGTCCCCCAGATTCGAGGAGCCATCCAAGAGTACCAAACACAACTGATCGACTCTGTAAAAGAGGATATCAAACGTCTGCACGATAAGGTGAATATCAAGTCTCTTGATCTTGAGCCATGTCACCGACATTTTCTCCAGTTTAAAACTCAATATCGGTTCTCGGAAGCGTACCACATGTCTCAAATGCGTGATCTTCCGCCAATAGCTGGGGCGATCATTTGGGCCCGACAAATCGAGCGACAACTCTTGACCTACATGAAGCGTGTGGAGGACGTCCTTGGGAAAGGATGGGAACTCTACGCAGAGGGTCAAAAGCTCCAATCTGAATCTACCGCCTTCCGTAAGAAACTTGACACACGACCCGTCTTCGACGCTTGGCTACACGACATCAATAGACGAGATATGGCCGTCAATGGACGACTCTTCGAGATCGTCCGATTGCGCGGCGGAGGGTTCCAGCTCGCGGTCAACTTTGACCCACAAACGATTACCCTCTTCAAGGAAGTCCGCAATTTGCTCTGGCTCAATTTCCAAGTCCCGCACACGATCACAAATATGGCAAAGGACGCCAAAAGGGTGTATCCACACGCCGTTTCGCTCATGGAAACCGTCAGGACATATGGTCAAACATTAGATTTAGTAGAGCACAATCAAGGGATCGAGTGGCTTGTCGCCGAGTACCGTAATGAAGCCCAGAGGATGGTTGCCAAAGGTATGTTCTCTGCTCTGTTACCCTCGAGCGCAAGCAAGACTAGAATTCGCCAGGGATGGGCATACGGTGGGACTATTTCGTGAATCAATATGACACTGCCCGGTTCGTACCCGGTACCGATGGGCGAGACAACCGACATATCCAATTCGTCCGCGAATTCGCTAGCGTGGTTTCGGTATTGCAAGACAAGACGAACAACGTTATTGACTTGTACCGGGATATCCTCCGTGCGGTGGAAGACCTGGCGACATGTGCGTATACCTACGAAGCCTTCTCGGAACTCTTAAGCAAGATTCAGGCCGCGGTATGAGTCATCGTTTCCACCAGGCCGGGTCACGTTGAGACCTTTTTTTTTTTCTTTTGTTCAGATCGATCGTCTCAACTTGGAAGGTTACGCCAATCTGGAACATTGGGTAGCGGAATTGGATAAGCGAATAGAGGGTATACTATTGCAGCGTCTGACGCATATCATTCAAGTCTGGTGCTCCGAATTTGACCGGACGGACGACGGAGACAGCCGTCGTGACCCCCTACCTCTACGTGACTTAACCAACAAACGACGCGCTGGAAAAGGTGTTCGGGAAGAGAAGGTTGGTAATAATCTATCCATACTTTGGAGCACATCCTCACGAGGTCTCCACAGATGCTTGAGGGAAACATGACTGTAAAGCCTATCGTGCACGAGATTCGAATACAGAACCAAGTTATTTTCCTTGACCCTCCAATAGAGTATGCTCGTTCGACGTGGATTAAACAGCTACATGACTGGCTAGGTAAGCGTCTCTTAGTTTACTTGTGTTAGCCATGTTCATCGATGTGTAGGCGTTATTTGCCGATTACGCCGTATTCAAAGCTCACGATACGAGATCGGTTTGCAAATGCAACGGAACTTCACCTCTGAAACGACGTATACGTCCCTCGTAAGTGACCTGCATTGACTGTGCCTATCAGTTCCGCTGACAACCGGTTCATGCACAGCTAACACACTTTTCCGACAACACCCTAGAGCGTCCATTTGCCCTCATCGAACTCAAGGTCCAGCAACTGAAAGACTACGTCGCCAAATGGTTGCAATTCCAATCGCTCTGGGACCTCGAAGCCGAGTACGTCTTCAATCGACTTGGAGACTCGCTTGCGCACTGGCAACAACTCCTCACCGAGATTAAGAAAGCGCGCTCGACGTTTGATACGTCGGAGACGCAGCGCAGTTTTGGCGTCTGCGTCGTTGATTACGAACAGGTGCAAGCGCGGGTGAACGCCAAGTATGATTCGTGGCAGAGGGACATTTTGAGTCGGTTTGGTGTCAAGTTGGGCAACGCGATGAAGGAAATGCATGCGACGATCTTGAAGGCGAGGAACGAGCTCGAACATCACTCGATCGAGGGTTTGGTTGGTGGTGGTGGTGGTGGGTCGAGAAGGTTCTGAAAGAGGAACCTGCGCCTTGAAAGCAAACTCGATGCACCACGCCCGCGCGTGTGTCGTTTTCTTGTTTTGTGGTTTCATCGACGTTTCTTCGTTTGTATACTTTTTTTTCCCCCTTGCTTCCTCTTGTTCGTAATTTCTTTTCTTTTTCTGACACACATATATATCCCGCTCTGGATCCGGATCTAGGTTGCAACCCCTCGTCACTCGCTTTAAACAACGTCGACGAATCGCGTTCGTTTTTTTACGTGCTTGAGTCCTCCCCCGACTGTCGTTTACCTTCCCTTTTACCAAATGTCTACTGTATCGGCTACGTATATGATATTCGATGTAATTCATGGGACAACCCTCAAAGTTGCGGATGCATCTGGTGTATTCTGACTCCAGATGCCAAGGGGAGTACTGTGTATACCAGTTGGATGGTACGAACTGCTATCTATCAACAATGGTTGTGCTACGTCGTGAAAATAATCCCTACGAATAAGTTACCGCTTTGCTGTATCCCGGTTGAGCGAGCACCAGTATGGTCGGGACAAGAGGCCAAGTATGATCTCTCAGGTCACCACCTCGTCACATCCGCCTCTGCCTCGCCAAACAAGCTCGTCTTTTTCACCGCGAAATCCTCCTCGGCTTCAGCCTCAGCCTCACCCCTACCCTCAGCCTTTACCTCGCCCTCGCCCTCGCCCTCGCCCCCGTCCTCTCCCCCACGATCATAATACCCCGGAAACTCGCGCCTCAGAAACCCAAGAACGTGTCGGTTGATCTGCTCAAACTCGAGAAGGAACCCGTCGTGCCCGTCCGGGGAGGGAATGACGACGAGGTCCGCGTTGGGGATGTATGTCGCGAGTTCGCGCTGTTCGGTGGGTGTGAAGAGGCCGTCTGTTTCGATGCTGATGATGAGGGCACGTTGGGGGAGGGTGGCGAGGATGGCAGCGAGGGGGGAGGAGGGTTGGGTGTCCGATGCCAGTGTTGATGGTGGTGGTGGTGATGGAGGGTGAGCAGGGGCGGGGGC
>QFEQ01001521.1:37797-56730 GCA_003316335.1 Hemileccinum impolitum
AAAAAAAAAAAAAAAAGCTCTCCTTGGCAGCCAACTCTAACTTCAAGTTTTTCGTCGGTGCTTATGTAATGTGGGAGTGCTCAATGTCCCCGACATTCGCTGGGCTTTTCCAGCGACTTGTACCGCTCCTGGACAGCGTTTCACGCCAGAACGCACCCAACGCCGACTCGACTTTGCCCTGACACGCCGCAACACTGCAACCGGAATCAAAGTTTGATTTGAGCGATTTCTATAATCACGCGATGGCCAGGAACAGTTTAGAGGGACAAAACTCTCACTCTTCCAGGTCTTCAAGCCGGTGCCGGTCTCACACTATTTGCCTTTCTCTCATCCCCATTGATGCCCTTCGAGCACACCTCCCCGCCGCAAGATTATCCATTGCGGCGACTCAGCACAACCCCTGATGATTATTTCGCTGACGTTCAGACGATAGGAAGCCAAGATAAAGACTCGGAGTCGGACGTCCATGTCCGTGCCCTCACCTCAGGTGCGTCTTGCGAGACAGTCCCATCTCTTGGTATCGTTCAAACCATGCAATCAAACCCAGCCTCCGAACATTCTGTGCGTGGTCCGAACATATCATCGTCATCATCATCCTCTTGGTGCCGACCCTGAACCCTGTCTATAGGTATACACATCAAATTTTGACGATCCCAACCTCGACCCGAACCAAACTTGCGAGTTTAATGACGATTCCCCATACCCCGAGGTCCGCTCTGCGGTAGCCAACACCGATGATCCATCGGTACCCGTCATGACGCTACGGAGTTTAGTGCTCGGCCTGGCTTGGTCGGTCATCATCCCTGGTGTCAACCAATTCCTCTTCTTTCGCTACCCCTCTGTGCCCCTCGTAGGCGTCGTCGCACAGCTCCTTTCATATCCTCTGGGCAGCCTCTGGGCGTCCTACATGCCTCGAAAGCACATATTCGGTATCTCGTTGAACCCAGGTCCGTTCTCTATCAAAGAACACGTGCTGATAACGGTGGGTGTCCTGTCCTCTTCTGGCCAATCTACTTCCGTGGGGATGCGCTGTCATTTACATTTTCGTAGATCATGGCCAGCGTGGGGTCGCAGTCGGCTTATGCAGTAAGTCTATGCACGTGAACGGATGCTTCACGTGCCTTGAATTCATCCAAATTTAGACCGACATTATCGCCGTTCAGCGCGTGTATTACAACCAACGCTATGGGTTTTCCTGTTTGTCGTCCCGCTCTCTGCAACCGTTTCTCGACTGATCACTTGGCGTTTTTGTTCCCTCCCATTTTCTATCCGCACATAGATCAATGGTTCCTCGTCATTTCCACGCAGTTGATTGGCTTCTCCGCTGGTGGGATCACACGTCGGTTTCTCGTCACCCCGCCAAGCATGATATGGCCGACCACGCTGGTGACATGTGCGTTGTTCAACACCCTTCATTCGCAGCAATACGCGGGGAGTGGCCAGTTGGGCGGGATGAGTCGCGAGCGGTTCTTCCTGTACGTTTTCGCAGCATCGTACCTATGGTGTGAGTTTTCCCATGCGTTCTTCCAACGCACGCCGTCGACGTCAAGTTGATGCATTGTAGACTTCTTCCCTGGGTATCTGTGTACGTTGTCACATGAGTGTGGTTCGCAGCGAGAAGGGATGCTGATTAACCTTGACCCTCTTTGGTTAGTCCAGGGACTGTCGTATTTCTCGTGGGTTACTTGGATATGGCCTGACAACGCAGGTGAGCTCGCGCGGTGTTTTCGGTGACGTGATTGATCGTGTGGCTTACATCGGTTTGGAAGTCATTGCACAGTTATTTGGGTATGTACATAGTGCCTTTTCTGTTTCTATTCCGCATCGTTGGTTGACAAAGGGGATGGCGGCAAGGTACATCCATGGAATGGTGAGTGTGATTATGAAGAAACCAGTCAACTTATGCATGGAATGATGGCACAGGGCATGTCTGCCTTGACATTCGATTGGAGCCAGATAGCGTACGTGTTCCTCAGTTTAACCTTTTTCGACAACGATAGGTGACGCTCAATATCTAGGTACATTGGCTCACCGCTTGCCACACCATGTATGTCTTTTTGGCCATTATTGGTAAGACATTTGCTTAAATACGTGCTCAGGGTGGGCTGCGGCCAATATCCTCTTCGGGTTCGTGGTGTTTTACTGTGGGTCGCAATAGCTGTAACAATGTTGCTCGTCCACGCTAACTCGTCATGCTAGGGATTCTAACACCCATACTCTACGTCCGTGACCCTTTTGAAAGTTCTTGGAACTCGGCTTACTTGCAGCTTGCGACCAGTTCACCAATACCTGGATGTCGCTGTATATGCCGTGAGAATAACTGGTAGCTATGAGGGTATATCCGCGTGCTGAGATTTCGAGGTAGCATTCAATCGCGACAGGTTTACGATAATACGCTGCAACCGTACAACGTCACGCGAATACTGACCCCCGAGGTCACGCTCAATATGGAGGCATTCCAGTCGTATAGCCCGCTATACATGTCGTACGTGCTCCTGTCTTTGTGCACCTTTATCGGCACGTCACTCGAAAACTTCTAGGACGTGTTTTGCGGTATCATATGGGTGTGTACGCACTCCCGTTTAGTTTACCTGATTAAGCTCGGTCATCAGGTTGTCGTTTGCTACAATCACAGGTAATGCCATTTATTTGTCGTGCAAAGGGATCACATACAAAACGTTCATAGCCACCCTCGTCCATACCTTTCTTCACTTTCGGAGGCAGATTATTCAGCAGACTCGGAGGACCTGGAGAGAAGGACCCGACATCCATGCTCGTCTCATGAGTATATACCCCCAAGGTATTAATATCACCACATTTCAGCGTTCCTGTTATGCTCACTACGTTTTTCATGCGTTTTTTTACTAGTTCCCGATTGGTGGTATCTCGTACTGTTTGTCGTCATGTTCACTCTGGGCGTCATTAGCATCGAATTATGGCACACGCAAATGCCAGTATGGGCTTTCGTAATCGCTTTGCTCATAGGTAAATCCACCTTCTTATGTCAGGGGCACCACTCGCTGATCACACGACGCGCCTTCGCGAAGCATTCACGTATGTCATCCCATGTGGCATGATTCAAGCGATCACGAATCAGCAAGTCGGTCTCAAGTCGGTCTTCTTTTTTGTTTATTGCAATACGATCTTACATTTCTTTTAGTGTTATCACTGAACTCGTCATCGGGTATGAATTCTACCTTTTCTTTCGTTGCAAACCCCGAGCTAAGCTGGGTCCAGCTATATGCTACCCGGCCGTCCTATCGCCACCATGTTATTCAAGACGTTTGGATATATAGTGAGTGCATAGCACTGTTCTTCCGTCAGTGCGCTGAACGGTTGGTTGTCAGACGATGACGCAAGCTCTGACATTTACAGCCGACTTTAAGCTTGGGCACTATATGAAGATTCCCCCACGCACCATGTTTTGGTGTCAGGTTGGTTCCTACGACGCCATGCTATCTCGGTTGTCAACGTGCTGAACTCACTCGTGCAGATTGCATGTACTATTATCGCTGGGACGACCCAACTTCTTGTACAAGCGTGGATGTTTGATAATGTTCCGTACGCTCAACGGTTGGTTGTGTTCGTGATAGGCTGGACTGATTCGCTCGTGCAGGGACATGTGCTCTATTACGCAAAAAGACGGGTATGTGACGGTTCTTCCTTCCAACAGCCCTGTTCAACGTGTTACAGCTTTGTATGCCCGAGTACCCAGGTATTCGCCACGGCGTCCATCATATGGGGTGCGCATGTTGAGTGTTGCAAGCGATGAGAGAAGGCTCACTGAGGATTTTAGGCGTTGTCGGGCCGAAAATCCAATTTTCCCCCGATCATCGATATAGGTATGTGTAACACGCTTGTCGCACCTCGGCGGGACCACTTATCCTTGTCATCAGCTGTAAAATGCCTTTTGCACCTTGATTTGGTCGGTTGCTGACTGATGATTTTAGCACTTTTGTATTTCTTTATCGTCGGGGCCATTGCGCCGGTCGTTCCTTGGCTGCTGATGAAAAAGTGGCCAAACAGCTTTTTACGATATGTCAAGTAGGTGGTCCTTACTCTTTAATAATGATGCTGACGCTACGGATAGTTTGTGAGATGTCTTGTAAAGAGAATGTTGCAGATGTGCTCACCCTCTCTACCCCTCTTTTATATAGGCCCGTCATATTTAATGGAACGAATCTCATTCCGCCAGCGACGGCGTTGAACTTTGTGCCCTGGGCGTACGTCTCGTCCAGTAGATGTATGTGATCCTGACGACTGACGGTTCCCAAACAAGACTCGTTGGATTCATCTTTCAGTTCTTTATTCGAAGGTCCGCCGCGTGACGTCATCCCGCTTTTCTTTTCCTCTTGTTAACGCGATAGGGTCTTACAGACGACATTTTGCCTGGTGGGCAAAGTATAATTGTAAGCGACTGCGCTCTACCTGGTGTTCCTCGGCCCACCGCGTCGACAGATGTACTCTCGGCCGCGCTCGATGCCGGTCTCGCATTGTCCGTTGTCACGATCTTTTTTACGTACGTCGTTCTTCTGTCGCCTCTTCGAACCAAGAGGCGACTAACATGGCCATGGTGTCACGATGGTGTCACTGAATACAGCCTCCAATATCCCCGAGGTGGCACGGTGCGTACAGAGGGGATGCGGTTTCACCAGACCTTTTGTTGACTGACTCGAACGTCGTTGTGTCGTGTGTGTTGACGCGTAGATTGGTATGAATAGCATACAAGAGTGGTGGGGTAATCAGGTGCGTCTGCGTCTGCGTCTGGCCTATTGACGGATCGCAGACCTAATCTACTTTTTCTTTTTTTTTCTCTTTTTTGGCTCGTAGGTATTTTTAACCAATTATGACGGGCGAGGTGTTCCCGTTCGTCAGCTCGCGTCGGGTGAGACGTTTGGGTGAGCGTGGATGCCACATGATTTGCGGGGGAACCGCGAGGGAAATGCATCTTGTGGGGACACTACGAACTCGCTGAGTGTTGGGGATCGATCTGCGCGATCTTTTTTTCTCGTCAAGGGGGACTGTAACTCTTGAACTTGTATCGGTATAATTCACCCACTTAGTTGTATCGTTGTCGATTGTGATGGCTCTGCTGAGTTGATGCACGCTGGTCGTATGATCAATCGATCATGATCGTAGCACTTCGATTGCAGTGATTGAGCAGTTTGCGCACGCCAAAATATCCATGGTACAAGTCCCATACTAGATGCAATGGATGGAATAAGAGGATGAGGATGCGAGGTATCTACAAAAACACCACAATAAATCCATGATACGCATTAAAAAAGATACCAACCACATCGTCGGAGCAACGCGGAAAAAAAAAAGATGGAAAGCCGTGTACATCATGCGCGCATTGGGAACCAAAAAAAAAGCGTGGAGGAAGTACTTGTCATGAGCGGGGCCGGGCGGGCATGGGAGAGACGACGCCCATTCATTCCACCTTTTGCTTGACGCTCCCGACGGTGGTGATCGCACCGGGAACATCCCCGAGTCGGTTGCCCACCTTGACCCGCTGCCCGGCTTTGATGGCGAACTCGAAGTTCTTGGGGGCTTCGAACACGAGAACGATGGTACTGCCGAGACAGAAGCCACCCATTTCCTGTGCTGGCGTGAGAGGCTGCCCATTGAGCAACGGGGACGCGGCGGAGTACACGGCCTCGGTATACGTCCCCGGCGGAGGTGGGCGACCACGGACGTTTGTGCGCAGGGCCTTGAAGAGGGGTGGAGGGAAAGGCAAGTAAGATTTATCAGTCAGTTCGATGTTTCTTCGGCGAGGATGGTTCGGAGGCCGTGCTTACGGAGTCAAAGTTCACTTTGATGCTACCGACGTTGGTGGCGCCGACGGGAACCATGCCGAAGAAACCGTATCGCCATCGACCGAGGAGTGCAACCCGTTCGTTGAGCACAAACAGGTTCTGGAGACGCTTAGCCATGTACGGGGATACCGAAAATAGTTCTCCTGGCACTGAATGTGAGTACACCAAGATCACGATGACTTCAGGGTGGAATCACGCACCAACGAAATGTCTCCGTTTCTCGACTACCCAAGCCGTAGGGCTGTGAAAACGATGGTAATCACCTGGGGCGAGGTATATTACGGTGAAGTAAAGTGCGTTCCCGTTTCTGACGCTGGTCCCCGATATACTTCTCTTGTGTTCCCCCAAGGATGACTGAACGCCCATTTCCCGGACAACAGAAACGTCGTGAGCCAAAATTTCCTGAAAGCTACCTTCTTGCGCGACGGAAGCGTCGATTTGTGCACCGTGTTTACGTGGTATTTCTTCGTCATCCAATTCCGACGCTGTCCGCTCAATAGGAGACATTGAACCAGGTGTGCTTGGGGTGGAGGTTCCCAGTAGTTTATCCAGACTGTATTCAATCCCGTTGACGACAGCGAATTCACGATGATCGACAAACTCTTGATCTTCAGGAAATTCTATGACCGTCGATGTTGGTGACGAAGGATTGCTGGGATCATATCGTTCTACACCCAGCAGCGCATCTAAGGAGTAGGTGATTCCCTTGACTTGTTCCACGCGCAGATTATCGATTGTACCAAAGTGAAGCACCGTTCCGTCGGCTGGACTGACCTGAAATGGCGTTCAACGATGCACCAGTGAATTTATGGAGACCGCGACTCACAAGGACAGCATTGTCAACTGGTCGTGCGCCAGGTTTCAGCTTCCTATAAAAGAACTCCCCCAGACTTGCATAACTTGTCAGGTCGCTGGGCTCAATCTCATCCAAATCGCATCCGAAAACAGAAGCGTAGAAGCGAAAACCGTAGGGACGAATCCAAATGGGGAGCTCAAACGAGTTCAGGTAGCCCCAGACCCGAGAGAGATTGCGGAGCGGTAGAGCACCCATTACGTGAACCTGGCGAGGGTTTAGTGACGAGTTCAATGAAGGAAACACGTGTACGGACCTGCCAAGGGCCTTTAAGCTTGACAACCTCACGACCCTCTTCGTCGACATGGACTTCTTTCTGGGCACGTGCCAGCTTGTGGTACTGGAGAACGACGAGGAAAAGTGCACCGACAGCGAGAGGGAGTGGATACCATTTCGTAGGTGTTTGAGTCCATGCCTTGATGACTTTCCCTGCACAAAATGTTAGATCGGAAGCGCGCAACGAGTGCTCGAAGCGTACGGTATAGTGGTGCGGCCGAAGCGCCCGGCAGTTGGTCGGGTGACTCAGGAGGAACAACATTTCTCGTAGAGAAAGACCTCCTGAAAGCGTTCTTATTGAGAGAACGTACTGTTCCAGATAAGCTAATTCGTCGTTTCACAAATACTCTTGAAAAAATGGCAGAAGATGTGTTCGCTGCAGCGGTCGTGGTTGAAGAAATGACATGAGAAGCAGCCTGGAGGGGCCGCTTACCCTTTATTAAAGCCTCAAAGAGCATTTAGAGCGTAGTTTGCATGAAAAACGGTGACGACGGAATTGTACAGCAAGCTGTGGTATAAGCTTGAAGATCGAGAGTACAGTCCGAGTCGACCTTTTGTGTGATAAAGCCATACCTAAAAAAGGCAAGACCTTGGGAAAATAATGCGTACAAATAAACCCTTTTTTCACCACCACTCACTCATTCCTTCTGTCCTTGAAAGGTCCGAGTGTCATGATATCAATGCGCCCTTTTATGCACCCATTTTTCGACAAATTCCGTTCGTACTCGTAGACATTCGAGTCGGATATGTTTGGCCTGTGATGGGTCGGAGTTTCAAATCTGTCCCGATTTAGGTTTCTTACTCATCAAACACCTGCTGACACGCACGACTCTTCTCACTCCTCATCATCATGGGTAATGACGGTGGAAGTATCCCTGACAGACGCGATCTTGTAAAGACGAGGCCTAAAGCAGAGCAAGCAGACAAGGCGAATCAAGTGCGAGCCAGATGGTTCTTCTGTGCGCTTTCCAAAGTACGTATTTCACTCGCACTACACAGGATGCGGATCATGCATGTCTTGTTTTTAGCGCTTGCTCCAGGAGCCGGTCGTCTCTTGTGACCTGGGAAAGCTATATAACAAGGATTCTATCATAGAATCTTTATTAGACAAGTCGACATACGGAGATGGGGAAGAGATATGTGGGCATATACGTTCGTTAAAGGTACGCTGAGCTGTCATGGATGGTCACTATACCTCGTACTTACCTTTCATCCAGGACGTCAAGACACTGAAGCTCACAGCGAGACCAACACCTGTCACCTCTACCGATGCACCACCAAGTGAAGCTCCGCAGTTTGTCTGCCCTCTCAATCTAAAGGAGATGAATGGGGCACAACCCTTTGTATACGTTCGTTCTTGTGGTTGTGTATTCTCGCAATCAGGCCTACGCACGCTCATCGGTCCTCTTGTACCTACAAGAGAGACATCGAGCAACGGCGAGAGCGGTGGTGATTCCGCTGACAAAGAGGACCTCGATGTCTGTCCTCAGTGTGCCGCTAAATTCTCGCATACATCTGGTATCGTAACGATCAATCCCTTTGAAGACGAGGAGCAACGCATGCGTGTGGCGATGGAGCTCCGTCGTTCACGCGAGCCCGTCAAGTCGAAAACGAAGAAAAGGAAAGCTGGGGCAGAAGCAATCGTTGAGGAAGTTACCACCGGCTCGAAAAAGAAGAAATCCATCCCGGCGAGGCAGTCTCCTTCGCCTGCGCCCAGTCCCAACCCCACGATATCAACTGCATCGCGGGCGCTCACGAATTCTCTTGCTGCGGAGGAGGTTAAGCGTAAGGCCAACATGAGCGATGCTGTCAAGTCATTGTACCGCAGGAAGGATGATCCAAGGAAAGAGACGTTTACTACCATGGGAACGTTTACCAGAGTAAGTAGTTGCCTAGGATCTAAAAAATATCTTGCTAACAGCTCTGAAATTCAGTATGCATAGCATTTGTGGTCGAACTTCGTCTCATTCCTGTTCTAATGACACAATATATTATACTCTCCAGCCGTTTATCGATGCAGGATTCGTGCACAACGATATGAGTGGCTGGTAATCAGACGTGTCAGTAATCTTTTGCCCCGTTGGGATACTTCCATATCTATTCTGGCAGTTCACAACCTCAGACGCCCTGGTATGCAAGGGTAATACGTCGGATCGCGCTAACTGGTCAAAATCGCAGACAGTGTGGTATAGCCGAGTACTTCTGTCTGGTGGGTACTTATCGGTGTTCCTTCGCTAGGTTTGTGGCTATCACTTGAGCATATCCCAACCATCGTCGAGACAGGGACAACTGATAAGCTCATTTTTCCGTGGATGACGCGATAATCAGCTGTTCGATCGCCCTGATTGGAAGTACATTGCCCGTGCGTAATCACTTCAAGGGATAAGTATCAATCATCAAAACACTTTGCCTTTGAACACATTCAATCATTCAGCTAACTCGTACAACAAACTATACATGGGGGTTGAATCTCGACTCCCTTCGAGAAAACAATAATTTGGACTACAAGATATGCGCTTCCTGTTCGAGATTCTTGGAGTCAAGGACCTTAACGTCACCTGGAATCCCGTCGACAGTCTTCACGAAGCCAAGTGTAGTGAGACCAACTATTTGACGTAATTGAAAGACGAACAAAGATAGGTATGGGTGCTACTTACTTCCATCCTTTGTGGTCCCTTGGAATGCGACGACCGGTCCGAAGGTTGCCCAGGGAGTACCTAAAGATTCAGTGCTACCTTGCCACGGGCCTGAAACAGTGAAAACGTCAGCTTTCGACACTCTAATGTCTGACTCATGGGGGTGAATGCTGACCCTGTGTTTTCACCTTCCCAGTACGCTTGTCGAAGACAACGAACCCGATGGAAGCGACCCGCTTGTCGTTCTTCTCGCCGGATAGGTCCTTCAACCGTCCATAAACACCGACGAGAAGATCTTTCGCTGAGGAGAGGTCAGATATGAAGACAATGTGGGTTGATGGCGTACCGGGGTCGATGGTGAGGGTGCCGACCTTGTTCACGTTGACGACCGTCCCATGAGAAACGGAATCATCAACACCATCGTATTTAATGGTGAGCCCTGTGATAACAGCATCGTCTCCTGCATTTATGTCGGAAAAGACTTCTATCTGCTTGATGCCCTTGATCTTGAAATCAGCAGGAAACTCTCCATCTGGCAAGACAAGGACACGGTGAATGAGAAAATCAAACGGGGGCATTTTGTTGGGATGCTCACATTCGATGGCATCGTTGAACGACGAGTCTTTGTTGTTGTCGCGACGACCGGTAGACTTGGTGAAAAGGAGGTTATAAAGAAGAGGCTTAGACATGGTGTGTCAACTCTGAAGATGCTGACTCGCAACTCACCGAGACACACTGGCTTTATACTCAGCGGAATGGACTCGGAAATGTTCACCATAAAGAGACATTGAACCAAGTGAACGATGACTGTCAGCACGGAGGAACATTTCATGAACGGCAATGCTGGTACCCGGACAAGGTACTATCCCAATTTCGTTCTCATCTGATGGAAGTTCCACCCAAGGACACACTTGCACTTGGAAACCTGAATAAACCCCGGCGTCTAATCTAATGCGTTAAATTTGCTGACATGGTTCTTATCATCGTCTCCGCGCTGACAATCTGTGCCTCAGCCTGTGCTTAGATTAACACCCCAGCGGATATTCTTGGAAATTTCCGATATTCGGTCATGTCACCTGTGGTGTGAATGACACAGTTTATACCGCCCGTTGTACGTACTCGGCTCGCTTGCAGATTATTCCGGAAACCTGTGTAGACAACAACGCTCGAGATGTCAAGCAAGATTGACTCGAAGGCGCGTGCGGCACTAGAGAGATTTTCGAGTTTCCACCCGCTTGTCTGTAATAGGAATCATACTATATACATTTCCTTGTTACATATGCTCAACTCGCTTGCAGTCTTCATCTTTGAATCCCTTGTTCACGATTCGTGTTCGCTCGTTTCGTTTGGGACTCGTCAACTACGAGAAACTTTCCTGTGAGAGTAGTGATCCGGATGATGTGGTACATACCAGCGCCTCGCCCATGGATGATTTGACACCTCTGATCCGATCTAAACTCCGTGCAAGCTGTTGATCGGGCGCTACTGATCGATGAGCAACGCACTGGAAGTTTACAAGACAATTAATGTTCATTAATGTTCATGTCACCATGCCCGGGCCGGCAAGTCTGGATTACCGTTTCAAGTTTCAGCATTTGACTAGGAACCTGAAGGCCACCTTTCTTCCACACGATTTGCGCAGAATTAAACCGAACCGGTGATATGTATTGTATACACGGTACAGGCACATCGTAGGTGGGCGGTGACAGGTAGTACCTGAAAGCCTGATTGTTGGTCAATTCTTCTGTAATATGGATGATATGATAGATAGACCGGTGTTGACATGGAACGCCCGACGCACCTGCATTTCCCATGCATCATCACGCGGCCTATCTCGGGCGTATCTTTGGAGATTTCCGATCACGTCTCCGTAAATAGGGGTGCCATCGGTATTTCCTCGCTGCATGTATGAAATCTGCGTTGATGCCGGGACGCACTTACCAGAGTGATGTCCATATATGTATAGCGAATCGCAGTGAGCCGGTGTGCATGTGGGGTCACCTCCTGCTGCGTCCCGCAGCACCAATGATTCAATGCACTCACATATTGTGTCTTAGGATTATCGCCGCATCATCTGGGCGGTATCGTATCCATGGCACCGGCATCAGATCGGTCCGACCCCTTATGATAACACGCTCAAGGCTCAGGCTGGGTTTCAATGATTACGGAATACTTGAAGGAGTGTGCAATGAACTGTCAACACGGGATGATTGCGGATGAACTTGAACTTGAAGTGAGCTGGCAACGAGGCACCAATTGTACGTATGTGCATGTGCATATTGTGTAGTGACAATGTGCGCTATGGCCTGGGGAGCTCAGGTTATGTCACTTGAAGGAACGTTGGAAGTCCCTAAAGATTCAGCATTACTTATCATTTGTGGGCGCTCAGCATAGGTTCAGACCAGACTTTGGGTCCGGAGACGATTACGGAATTTGAGAGTAAGCCTTCTGTCACGTTGATGATTTCTACCGTCGGGTGTGGGTTTCTCCAAAACGTAAGTGCGCCGTTGTGTGTGAATTGTCCATCATTCAGAATGGAATCGGAAAACTGAAGAGCAGGTCGCTGGGGCGCCCTGTCCGGGTGCTAGTATTGCCGATCGCACACTGTCCCTGAATTTGCCTCCTTGGTCTGCTGCCTCTCTATGGTGAACACTTCCACTCTGAGCCTGAGTACTGAGTCACCGCACAGCGACGGCTCGGACTCGGATGGAAAATTAGATTCAACGGTCCGAGCATGAATTTACTATAAAGTCAGTGCATCTCAATGAGTGACGGGTCAGCATCACCAGATTCAACACACCATGTCCAAGCCTCTCCTCTCTAATCTCGTTTTCACCAAGTCTACCGGTCGTCGCGACAACAACAAAGACTCGTCGTTCAACGATGCCATCGAATGTGAGCATCCCAACAAAATGCCCCCGTTTGATTTTCTCATTCACCGTGTCCTTGTCTTGCCAGATGGAGAGTTTCCTGCTGATTTCAAGATCAAGGGCATCAAGCAGATAGAAGTCTTTTCCGACATAAATGCAGGAGACGATGCTGTTATCACAGGGCTCACCATTAAATACGATGGTGTTGACGATCCCGTTTCTCATGGGACGGTCGTCAACGTGAGCAATGTCGGCATCCTCACCATCGATCCCGGTACGCCATCAACCCACATCGTCTTCATATCTGACCTCTCCTCAGCGAAAGATCTTCTCGTCGGTGTTTATGGACGGTTGAAGGACCTATCCGGCGAGAAGAACGATAAGCGGGTCGCTTCCATCGGGTTCGTCGTCTTCGACAAGCGTAGTGGGAAGGTGAAAACAGAGGGTCAGCATTCACTCCCATGAGTCGGACATTAGAGTGTCGAAAGCTGACGTTTTCACTGTTTCAGGCCCGTGGCAGGGTAGCACTGAATCTTTAGGTACCCCCTGGGCAACTTTCGGACCGGTCGTTGCATTCCAAGGAACCACAAAGGATGGAAGTAAGCAGCATCCACACCTATCTTTGTTCGTCTTTTGATGATGTCAAACAGTTGGCCTCACTACACTTGGCTTCGTGAAGACCGTTGACGGATTTCCGGGTGACGTTAAAGTCCTTGACTCTAACAAGAGTGCCGAACAGGATGCGCATGTCTTCTAGCCGCAACCTATCATTTTCGCGAATCGTGTCGAGATCGAACTCTTATGTGATATGTTGTATGAATTGGCTGAATGATTGAATATACTCGGGGGATGTTGTGTAGGGCACATCGCTGAGCATTGTACCTTCGTCGTGGCACAAGAGACATGCTCTTTTTACTCAGGTCCCTGGTAGATCGGAAATTGATTTAATCACTCACAATCAAAGTCCGTTCGAGCCATCGCTATTGATACACCCTCGAAAATCCAACAGTGTCCACAGATCTGTGAATCACCGTGAATTTGTGCATTGCGTCTACGTATTCGTTTCTTGAAAGCTTGACTGCACATGCAGCAGGAACTGATGGTCCCACGTCATGGCTGCCACTCCTGCCGAAATGTGGAGGGCTGACTATCAGATGCACGTTTAATCGTTCGGTGGGATCTAAGCATCAGGATCATGACAAGCCTGGGGAAATTTTTACTTACACGATGTACGGACACAGGATGCAAAGCGTTTGCATGATTTACACTCATAATTTTAGCTGCAATCAATCGCATTGCCACTGGGGTCACAAAATACTTGGAAAGGAAGTACATGATACGACTCACCATGATTCGTGCAAAAATGCAAGTGGACACGATCCTGACGCGGGTTCAGCGAATACGTTCAAGTGGTTCTAACAAGTCCTGGAAAGGAACACGGTAAGCACTGACTAGGTGAGGCTAGAAGTGCTTGGTTTATGACTTTTTACCCGGGGATCTGGACTAGCTAGTAGTGGGGTACGATCCTAGTATGTGTCGCATAGTATTTGAGCAGTTAAAGTTGTTGTGGACTCACCGATAAATAGATCTGGATGCATCATAATCTCCTGAACGCTTTAGGAACCCCTTCCAAACTTGAGGTTGTCACTGCGTGTCGACCACATGTCAGCGGGCAATGCGTTGCAAAGGTCGAACCACAGGCATCTATATGA
Source organism: Hemileccinum impolitum (assembly GCA_003316335.1). NCBI lineage: Eukaryota > Fungi > Basidiomycota > Agaricomycetes > Boletales > Boletaceae > Hemileccinum > Hemileccinum impolitum. The sequence goes on from QFEQ01001521.1 coordinate 51,964, forward strand.
GCCCCAAGTGTCTATAACAATTGATCTCTATGAAAGGCGGGTTTAGGGCCTTTAGGCCTGTTATGAACATGGGTGTAAAATGGAATGAACTACTCCTGCGCTCCGAGTCGTTCAATTGGGAAACTGCCACATTTTCTTCATCGGTAACTTGTCGAGTCATGACTAAGTCAGGATTTCGGGGATACAACGAAAGATCTTCTGTTGCGATATTCACCGGGGAAAAAAGCAAATTTACAAAATTTCCACGTCTTCAGCATGCTCGTGCCAACCAATGTGAGGTCCCTTCCCACCCTGTCGACTGTGTTGCACAAATCCGAGAGTAGTGAGACCAACTGTTTAAATATTAAAAATGAAGAAGGATAGGCGTGGATACTGCTTACTTCCATCCTTCGTAGTGCCATGCAGTGCTACGACCGGTCCAATAGTTATCCAAGAGGCGCCCTGATATTCAAACGTACCCTGGTACGGGCCTGGGAAAGAAAACTTTAAGCGCTCGACGCTCAAAAAGGTTTATGGGAGTGCTTGTTGACCCTCAACTCTTGTCCTCCCGTTACGTTTGTTAAACACAATGAAGCCAATAGAGGCGATCCGCTTGTCGTTCTTCTCACCGGGAAGATCTTTCAGCCGTCCATACACCCCAAAGAGATGTTCGTTCACTGGGTAGAGGTCAGTTGTGGAGACAAAAAAACGCTGTTTGCTACTTACTAGGTTCAATAGTAAGGGTGCCGACGTTGTTCACGTTCACAATCCCATGAGAAACAGGATCCTCAGAACCATTGTATATAATGGTAAGCCCTGTGATAAAAGCATTGTCTCCTGCATTTTTGTCCGAGAATACGTCGATCTGCTTGATGCCCTTGATCTTGAGATCGCCTTGAAATTCACCATCTGGCAACAAAAACGTTACATCAAACGATGAAACGGCAAGCGAATGGCCACGGGAGTTCCTCACAAAGATTCACATCATTGAACACTGAATCTTTTGAGGAGTCGCAACGACCGACAGGCCTAGTGAGCACAGGATCAAGGATCAGGAGTTGGGACATGGGGTATCCACACTGACTCAGGTGGTATTGTTATTAAAACTCATCTGAGTGATCTGCCTTTGTAACTTGAGCCGCACTAGCAGCTGACTCAGGATTCGTTAACCAAATTGAAGGTGTTGCACTGTAGACTCTTGAGAAATTCACAATCTTTGGTTGTCACTCATGGTTAGTGATGGGGGACGGAACAGAGAATGTTGGATTTGTGCATGATGGGTGACTATGAGTACGAATGCCAACGGTGTACCATCATGATGAACAGTGAGGAAAGAATAGGGAAAGTGGGTGGCAGCGTGAAGCGCTGTCCGACTCTGGATGGCCCTAGGGCTGTGGTCAGCTGCGAGGGTGGGTGGAAACATAGCCTCGCAGGGCGACCACAGGACGCCCAGGATTGTCCGAAGTCCAGGAAAATGCGAGATGACCGAAGGGGAAATCAACACTGAGAGTGGTGGGACGATGAAACGAGAGACAGAGCTCAGCAATCAGTTCTGAGCAATGCAAGCCATAGTGTGCCGATGATGATTACATAAGTGTGTTTGCCACGTATATCTAAGAGTAGGATCTCGACAGTTCTGAAGAACTACCATTGCAACTACAAGAATTCAGTCTTTGTTGGTTCTGGTTCAAACAAGGACGTGAAAACCACTGGCACCCGAAAGCCCGTAAACGCTCTTCACGAAGCGAGCCGTAGCAACCACATGACATCATGAATAGCTGTGAGTGTTACTTACTTCTATCCTTTGTTGTGCCCTGGAGTGCCTAGGTATTCAGTGCTGCCTTGCCACGGGCCTGAGAGAGAGAACGAGCTCTCGAGATCGCACTGTTTTGATCATTAGAGTGCATGCTGATCCTCGCCGCTCGGTTTCTACCTTCCCGGTACATTGTCAAACACGATGGAGCCGATTGATGCGATACGCTTGCCAACGCCATCGTACATAATGGTAAGCCCTGTGATAACGGCATTGTCTCCTGCCGTCTTGTCAGAAAATACATCAATCTGCTTCAAGTTGACACCCTTGATTATCGGATCAACTGGAAACTCTCCGTCCAGCAGGTCACAGTTGCGGTCAAATGACAATGTACATATGGGCATCGCTCACATTCAATCACGTCGTTGAATGTTGTATATCTGGAGTTGTCGCGATGACTTGGTGAAAACGAGATTAGAGAGGAGAGGCTTGGACATGGTGTGTCGAATCTGGAAGTACTGACTCCCCGTATACTGATTGTCATACCAAGGGAATTCCCATCTCAATCTATACGACTGGTACTTCAGTAAATCGGGTAATGGCCAGGACCACGCAGGTCTGCAAAGGATCGTCGGCTAGCACTAACCGGTTCCCTGAAGCATCTGATGACTCAGACTCGGTGTGGGACTCGGAGTGTCCACTACAAAGTAACATTACACCAAATGGCCAAATTGAGTGACAACTGTCAGCAGGAGAAACAGATCGCCAACGGTAATACTCATACCCGGACGGCTATGATGTTTATGACTCGCGTTTCATTTTTCCTTTGCATTCTGATGGAAGACTTACACAAAGGTCCGCCCGCACTTTGCACGAGCCCAGGCTGAGTACCTATGCTAAACATAGTTAGTATCATTGTGTCCGGGCTGAAAATCTGGACCTTAATCTGTGGTGAGAATTAACACCTTGGTGCGACATGTCAAGCAACCTGTGTCTTGGAGATTTCCGGGAGCCGGACATTATTCCCGGAAACCAGTGTTGGCATGGAAGGCTCGAGATGTCAGCAACATTGACGTGCGTGCGCTGAAGAGTGTACCTGCAGAGATTTCCGATCATCCATCCGCTGGCACCTGCCTGTAACAGGCATATTTCCTGACCGCATGTGCTTAGCTCGCTTGCAATCATCCTGAAATTCAAGATTAGAGTGCAAAATTGGCTGTTTTTTTGGGATGCATATCAACTACGACCTCCCTGTAAATGATAACAAAGTAATATGGATGATACTAGCACTACCTGTATCAACTTTGTCTTTAAGGCCCACTGGCATCCTCTCCGGAATTCCCGACAACATCGCCCCTCAGGCTGTCTACCGAAAGAAGTAACCACCTAAATCCGTAATATCAATAAGCAGTACCATAATGCGGGGTTGGAGCGGCATCGGATGGAATACAACAATTAAATGCAGCGCATGAAGTCAGGTACCATCAAGCTGCGACGTGCCATATGTGGACGGTGTGGCGTAGTGTGTTAGTCTGGTGACCAGACTAGCTGTGTATACTGTGTGCAAAGTATCGCGTCATTCCGTTACATGAATCGTGTGGGAGACAAGGTGGCCTTCAAGTTCCTGATGACTCGAATTCTGAAAGCGGTCATCCGGGCTTGCCGGAATTGTGATATATGTAAGCCTTGCTTTCCGGACTTCTGGTTCGATGTAGCGTCCGACACAACAACCTTCACGGGGTTTAAATCCGATTAGGTGTGTCAAGTCACCCGTGAGCGAGGCGCTGGTAATGTTTTACAAGTCCTGGTCATGAGTCCACATTACCATTACAGGGAACTTACCAGTGCTAGCTTGACAAGTCCCAAACGAAACGAATGAAAACGAATCGTGAACACGGGGTTGAGTCTGGGATGAAGACTGGCAAGCCGCTTGAAGCCAGCTGAGCGCCAAGCACATGCAAAAGGCAATATCTATAGTATGATCCCTGTCACAGACTCACAGGCAAGTGGATGTAAGAAATCTCCAAATATACACGTTTTTCATAATTGGGGGACCATGGCTCGTAGAGCCATGGTGTGAGATCTGTGTGCGAAGAGGGACGCTCGGGCTGTCAGTCCACACATCTGTCCGTCGGTTGCTCCTCTCCGAGGATGAGAGCCGGACCACGGGTGAAGAACATGTACAGTACAGGTGGAGGTGAATAAGGGAGGCGGGTTGGGTAGGCGGTTTCGAGCCGGCGAAAGCTCTCGTCAGGGGGCTACCCCTACCCCCACCGCTGCCCTTCCGAGACCGTTTAGGGTACCAGCTACCGATCTTAAGCCCTATCGAGGGAGTTGACCAGTCCATGTACCGGCCCGCGTACGCGAGGGCGCGACCCCGGATAGATCGATTGCGATGCGGGTAGAACGGGTGGGGAGGGAGGCTTCCTGCCTGTGCGAGTCCCACAGGTCGCTCAGGCGTCTGGGATCCTTTCGGATTCCCACATGCACTTTTTCGCTACCATGCAGTCCGCACAATGAAACCATTCCATCGTGGGATCGCTCTTCGCCATCCGTAAAGGATTCGATGAAGCGACACAGATTAGCGCGCACACGCGTCAATCATGCTTGACATCTCGGACGTTCGTGTCTACGCAGGTTTCCGGAATAAGCTACAAGCGAGCCGAGGGCGGTATAAATTGTGTCATCCAATTACAGGTGGTATGACTGAAGATAAGAAATTTCCAGAGACATGCATCCAATAAGGGGTCAATAACGCTGGGGCATTAATCTAAGCAGACTGAGAGACTGAGACACAGCCTAATCGTCAGCGAGGGGGAAATGATAGGAACCACCCACCTATTTTTGGCATTAGGGCTGGGCATGGGCTTGTTCAAAGTGTAAGTGTACCCTTGTGTAGATTTCCATCAGATGAGAACGAAATTGGGATAGTACCTTGTCCGGGTACCAGCATTGCCGTTCAACGTTCATGAACTGTTCCTCCGTGCTGACAGTTATCGCTCGACTTCGGCCACTCGGTTCAATGTCTCTTTATG
>QFEQ01000204.1:1773-25856 GCA_003316335.1 Hemileccinum impolitum
CATCGCCACTAGTAGGCTTTCTCGAGGAAAGTTACAATACCTCATTCACTGGAAAGGATGGGACGAGGTGGATCGCACCTGGGAACTGGCCAGTAACCTCCTACATGCGCAGGACACTATCAACGACTTTCATCGCTCGTACCCTTCCACTCCTCGCCCTATTCGGGGCATTTCCAACACGCAATTTTTATCCCTCTTCTCTCCGTTCAGGCCCTCCTACACAGAATTCACAGACTCAAGGTTGGACCTCGAATCTGGCGAATAGGGGAGAGTGTTATAGTTCGGGCCCACGTACGCTATATTTTTCACTTTTTACTTTTCGCTCATATGCTTGCATCACTGAGCACCGTTTTACCTTAGTTGAATTCTCTTTCCAAGATCACGTGACCATTACACGTGATCGCGGGAAACCGCACGTGATCTATGTCTAGAACAAGTCACATGACATGAGGCTAGATCTATGACATCATTGATGATGTCATACCTCATGCTCCTTATCTTCCTCTCACAATTATTTCCATCTTCCTTCTGGAACGTTCCATGCTTTATCTTTACCTGCCCTCATCTAATTTGGACTCAGACAACCTGCCCTAAGGTAGTCGGAATACGTATATAAACCTCCTCCTGTAATTCCTCCTACCTTAGTCCTATTCACTTCGTTCCACCCACCTCAAACGGTGCCTGCAACTCAGTGATACCACTCTTCCTTCCTCTGCCAGCCTAGCCCTCTGCCAAGGGGCCGTTACATGCTTTATCGTATTCTCTCCGTCGCCATACCTATCTTCCAGCTGGTACTCGTTGTACTCGTTGACGTCGACACCGTCTCCCGACGATTACTAGTCTCTGTCTTTCTCATTCAACCCATCATCATTGCAGTCTGTAACACTATCAATGGGCAACCATGTCAATGGAATTGGCAATTGAAACTAATAAGGAAAAGCAAACACAAATGTTTGAGGATGTCATACCAATGCATTACCATGAATACAAGGATGTGTTTACAAAAGAAAGTTTTGATGAGCTGCCACCCCGAAGACTGTGGGACCATGCAATCGAACTCCTACCAGGAGATCACAAGATTGATTGCAAAATGTACAATCTTACGGACGCAGAACAAAAGGAGTTAGATGCGTTCCTAGAAGAAAACCTTGCATCCAGAAGGATCCGCCCTTCCAAATCCCCCTTCGCCTCAGCTTTCTTCTTTGTCAAAAAGAAAGATGGCAAACTCCATCCGGTCCAGGACTACCAGAAATTAAATGCAATAACAGTTCAAAATCGCTATCCACTTCCGCTCATCTTGGAGTTGATAGATAAGCTTAAAGAAGCAAAATACTTCACAAAGCTCGACATTTGATGAGGTTATAACAACATTTGAATGAAAGAAGGAGATGAATGGAAGGTGGCATTTCGAACCAATCAGGGTCTTTTTGAACCATTAGTAATGTTCTTCGGACTTACCAATTCTCCCACCACTTTCCAAACAATGATGAACCACTTATTCCGAGATCTGATCAATTGAAGGAAAGTAGTTATCTATATGGATGATATCATGATCTTCACAAGCACTATTGAAGAACATCAGAAGATTGTCGTGGAAGTACTTCAAATTCTTTGTAATAACCATCTATATCTAAAACATACCAAATGTGAGTTTAAGCAACTTGAAACCGAATATTTGGGCCTTGTTGTTGGTCACAAAATGGTAAAAATGGACCTGGCCAAGGTCAAAGGAATTCTTGATTGGCCAACACCCACCACTCGAAAGGAGTTAAGGGGCTTCTTAGGCTTCCTAAACTTCTATCGCCGATTCATCAAGGACTTCACATTGCATGCTTGACCTCTCAATGTGCTTACATTGGAAAAGAAAGAGTTTGTCTGGACAGAAGAATGCCAGACAGCTTTTGATGATCTTAAAGGAATGGTAATGACAGCTCCTGTGCTGGCAATGCCAAATTCAAACGATCCCTTCCATCTTGAAATGGATGGTTCAGGAATGGGTATTGGCGCCGTCCTTTCCCAAAAGCAGGATGATTTGTGGCATTCAGTGGCATTTCTTTCCAAATCCCTTTCTGATGTGGAATGAAATTACTATGTGGCAGACCTTGAAATGGCTGCAATCATCTTCACTTTAAAGGAATGGCGTCATTATCTCCTTGACACCGCCACCCCGATTGAGATCTTAACTGATCACCAAAACCTCACCTATTTCCGACACCCCCAAGATCTCTCTCACCGCCAGGCATGTTGGCAACAACTCCTGGCTGAATACTCCTACACCCTCACCCACTGCCCCAGCAAAAGCAATCCCTCTGTCCCTCTGTCCCGGAGGCCAGACTTTGAAAAGGGGGTGGAAAATGACAACAAGTCACAAATTCTTCTTCCTGAACATGTATTCTCATCTCCACAATCTCCTAAACACATGTTCAATCCCGATCTTGGATGTTGTGCCTGGCCAAACTTGCCAAAAAGTGATGGAGCAGCAGTGCATTCCACTTTTTCGGTGCAAAAACAGCCCGAAGCAGATAATGCGGTAGCGAATGAGTGCACCAGTGACCTGCAGACAGTTGAGTCACTGGTAAAAAAACTACAACATCAACGAGAAAAATATGCAACCAAAGGTCTTAAAGAAAAGCTTCAATGGAATGAAAAAGAAGGAATTCTCTTCTTCAAAGAACAACTGTACATTCCAAAAAACAAAGGCCTAAGAGAGCGCATTATCCGAGATCACCACAATCATCCTACCGCTGGACATCCTGGAATTAGAGCAACAAAAGATCTAATCCAACATAAATACTATTGGCCAACGGTCCGAAAAGATGTTGAAAGATACATCAAAGGGTGCGACAAGTGTCAAAAAACAAAAATTAAGACACAAGCGTCTCATACCCCCCTTAACTCAAATGAAATTCCTTCAACCCCATGGGAAATCATTTCAGTAGATATAATCAGACCCTTGCCAGAGTCACAAGGAAAAAATGCGGTATTAACAATCATAGATCAGTTTTCTAAAATGATCTGGATATTCCTGGTGGTAAACGATATCACCTCCAAAGGAGTAGCGCTGATCTTTCAGGATCAACTATTCAAAATCCATAGAATGCCTCAAAAGGTCATTTCCGATTGAGGTCCCCAATTCATGTCATCCTTTATGAGCGACCTATACAAACTCCTACAAATAGAAGGAAATCCAAGTATGGCTTATTATCCTCAAACTGATGGACAAACAGAGCAATATAACACTACAATCGAACAATATTTGCGATTGTACACCAATCATCCCCAAAACAACTGGGTAGATTGGCTAGCCCTAGCAGAATTTGCCCATAATAGCAAAAAAGCCGCAACAGGATTCTCTCTGTTTAAACTTATGTCAGGACAACAACCGGCATTACGAGGAGAAAGAAGGAAAGTCTGAAATGAATCAGCACAAGAATTTGTATCTTCCATGAAAAGTTCCTTCGAAATTGCAAAGAAATCATTGGAACACGCAGCGGCGGATATGAAAAAGTATTATGATTGCAAAGTAAGACCATCGATCGAATATAAACCCAGAGATTTGGTTCTTCTGGACAGAACCAATATTGGATCTGATTGTCCTTCAAAGAAGCTCAGGGATAAGAGATATGGGCTGTTTAAAGTTGAAGCCAAAATAGGCAACTCTTCTTACCACCTTAAACTCGACTCCAAATGGCAAGCAATACATCCAGTATTCAATGAATGCCTCCTTCATTCCTACGTCAAAGGAACCTTCCCGTCACAACAAAAGACTCCTCCTCCCCCTCCCAACCTTCTTAACGACGTGGAAGAACAGAAAATTGAAGAGATTTTAGCATCAAGGGAACGACGAAACAAAATTGAATTCCTTGTTGCTTGGAAAGGATTCCCAGCAGAAGAAAATGAATGGATTATGGAAGATAAACTTCCTCACGCCAAGGAATCAATAAAAAACTTCTATCATTCCCATCCTACCACTCCTCGCTCTTCAAAAACCATTTGTCTTTGGTACTCCACGGATCAATCAGATTCTCCTTGCACTTGTCCCATGTGCAAACCATCCTTATCTCCTCCTCTGACATCATAGCCATTATTTTCCTCCCCAGACTTTCTTGAATTTCAAAAGAAATACAATCATTTAGATAATTCTCTCTTTGATATACTGTTAGCATCTACCACTCATGTCAAGGATGTCACTCCTTGAAAAGGGGGTAATGTCAGGACTCAATTTTCACTCTTCACTATATCACACATTCTATTACATTCTCAAACATTCTATGGCCTCATGTAGTACACATGTCATGGTCTGTGCGCATTCCAAAGCAGTATATAAGTAGTAGTATCTTGTACCCTATTCCTCACTCTTGGAATAGTATTTTCTTGCCCTGTAACTGTTCTCTTCGAGCAGCCAGAGTTTGAGCCCTTACAATTCCTCAAGGGCTGGAAGTAGGTGGTCAGCAAAGGCCACACAAGCCAGTTCCAATCTGTCCACTTCACTAGCCATCCATGGCATGGCAGGTGCTATCTTGTGCATCAGCAACAACCTCAGTCATGGCCTGGAGTGCATCATCCCATCTCCTAGCCCTGTTGAACCCCCTCCAAGTCACTAGCAGCAGCCCGCAGCTCCAAAGGCTTCTAATGCCCAGGAGATCAGGCGTCTTATGATGTCTATGCTTAAAACCAATAACTGCCTTACTATTGCTGTTTGGGGAAAGCTTACATCCACTTTTCTTTCTGACATATCAGTCGCCACGTTGTATGTTGATCTGGCCAACGCTCCCAATATCCAAGAGGCATTCATTGTGGATTGGAGCAGAAAGATGTTTAGTGACTCAATTGTTGTTGTACAGTCTGCCAGCGAATTGTCTGCCAGTGTTACAGCACCATCTGCCCCCACCATATCACCATCCACCTCATTCTCCAATCAATTCACAAATTTTTTGTCTGTCTCATCAGGTCAGCTTGCCATGTCACCATCAACCTCATCCCTCAACGGATTCAATACCTACCCTCTTGCTGAGGACGATTTTTCATTTTAAGTGCATGTGGAGTACTGTAGTGTTTGTTTTATGTTCTCTGTATTTTTCATCAGATGTATGCTACTAGCATTTTTGTAGCTATTACATGTGATCGATGTCTGAGTTATCATCCGAGTCAGTCATATCCAAGTCATGAATATTTCTAAAAGTGAGGTAGTCCGCCCACATATCAGTCACAATTCTATCACACAAGTCTTCATCATCTCCATCGCCAGCTTTGTCTCCAAGATCATGATTAGTGTTTGTCTCACTACCTGAGTCATCTCCCACACCATCATTGCTATCATCTTCATCAGCATCATCCGAGTCAAGCTCATAGAGGTGGATGAAATTGTAGAGGGCAGCCAAGGCTGCTGGAATACACACTTGGATGTCAATGGAGTATTGGGGTCCAAGGAGGAGGATTCGGAACTGTTTTTTCAAGATGCCAAAGATGCGCTCAACAGCATTTTGTAGCGAAGCGTGATGCAGATTGAAGAGTTCTTCTTTGTTCTCTGGTCTGAGTGGGATTAGTGCAGAGAAAAAAGGAGAAAACAAAATGATGCTTACTGTACATTTGCCCAGCCCCATTTGGCCAGATGGTAGCATATACCATAATATGGAACAAGTAAGGTTGGCCTAGAGGGATAGCCAAGATCAGCCAGGAGGTACTTGCCCTTGGGGATGTTGAGATCACATGAGAGTGCATTATCGTACACCCTAGAGTCTGAAGCAGATCCTTCTCACCCTGTGAGTCCATACTTGAAGAAAAGGTCAAAGTCGCAGATGAAAAGACAGTTTTGGGATAGAAATCCCTTGCAGTTTCGAAAGGCAGCAGCTGCACAGTGGGGAGGGACTACTGGGATGTGAGTACCATCAATGGCACCTATGGCATCTTTGAAGTATGGCCAGAACTTTGAGTTGGACCATATATTTTGTGAGACTGTATCAGTATTGTTGAGAGGAGCAAGATAGGTTGTGTAGAATGGTGCCAAGGAAAAGATTGTGACCATTTTTCGGAAGTATCTATTTAAAAAAAGTTGAGTGTCACTGCTATGTATTGTACGATGTACTGTGATATTGTATCATTTGATCGCTGAAATCACTCCCCAACATGCCTTACAGGAAGACCTGTAATGCATGTGTAGATGAAAATGGTGACCTGTTCTTCTAATGATACAGACCTTGAGTTGATGTGGCCATAGCCTCTGAGAGTTGATATGAGGCAGTCAAAGACCTCCACATGCATCCCAAGCTCATTATGGATGTGCTCTGGGTGGCCCATGAGCAGTTCCAGAACCCATCCTTCACCAGAAAGGATGGATGTATGATATGGTTGTGGTTCTTTGCGGGAAGGAGCCAATAGTGCGGCTTCAGCTACACTGCCCACAGCACAAAGGATGATGCTGAGGAAGAGCGTCATGTACTGGATGATGCACTGTCACTGCTCAGGTCAAAGGGAGAGCATATCAACCATCAGGTTGCTAGATCACGATTAGCAAGTTTCTGGTGGAGATTGCTTTGAGCTCTGATCGATCTGGCACCTAGCCGGTATAGTGGCTGTGCTGTTAACTCGGCTAGCTCTCTAGCATACCGAACTGGCTCTTATCCTCCTCTTCGCGTGTGCGCACACCAGATTGAACTATAATTTTTGTGATCCAAGCCTGAGCGAGCTTGCTGAGCCAGTGGCGATGCACTTCCGTCGCGACTCGGATTTGAGGCCACGTGATCAAACATACAATCAGTTCAGACAACTGGGCAGTTTATAGGAGCTCCGATGGCGAGACGTGGGCCAGAACTAATTTGACCTACTACCCTCTCCTTCTCCATCACCCGACTGCCTAGTCTCATCGCGATTTTGTTTCTGTCACTCCAAGTCCACCTCTCCAAAACTACAATGTCCGACGCATTTGCCAGTGACTTGGTTGGCAAGCAAGTCGGCGGTCGCTATCTTCTCTCCTCCCTCCTCGGCTGCGGGGCAGCTGGCAGTGTCTACAAGGCCGTCGACATTATTTTGGAGAACTCGCCCACATTTGCCATCAAGTTTGTACGGGAGAGCAATATCGCTCGACGCAGGCGTCAGCAGATTGCAGAGATTGACAACCATGACGCAGTAGCTCACTGCCCGCACGTCATGAAGCTATGCGACTTTTTCTACGAGGATGACTACTTCGTCTTCGTCTTTCCCCTGTGCGAAATAGACATATTTAGAGCGATCTGGAAGCAGCAGGTGTATTGGAAGAACGATGCGCTCATTAAGGAGGCGTTTGTAGAAATATTAGACGGCGTACTTGCGTGTCATTTCAAGGGGGTCTATCACCGCGACCTCAAACCAGCAAATATCATGTGCGGTGCGAGCGGGAAGGAAATCAGGATTGGTGATTTTGGATTGTCATCGGGCACCCCCGTCTGTGAGGACGGCGGATGTGGCACCTCCTATTATATGAGTCCAGGTCAGTCACTTGTCTCAGCGTACAGTGACAATCTGGGCTGACCAATCTCGAGAATGCTTGGATAAGAATATAATGTGCTATTACGCCGAGCCGGCGGACGTTTGGTCCCTGGGCGTGACTCTTTTCAACATGGTGACTTGTCGTTACCCGTGGGAGGAAGCCTGTTCGAACGACAAGGTGTACCTTGCCTTCTTGACCAAGAAAGACCATTTACTGCACAACTCGTCTGTCTCAGAGTCCCTGTGCATGTTGCTTAATCAGATCTTGAATCCGATCCCTCTAAACCGCTTATCGATCCCTGCGATCCGGAAAGCGATCCTAGAGATGGAAACGTTCTACAAACCATGTCCGAGTCGTTCGTCCCCTCGCGCTTCGCCATTGGTGAAGGAAGTAGCCCTGTCGGCGGTGGATTCGTAAGTCCCCACCGGCGGTCGAGTTTGATGAGAACTGACATTGGATATAGTCAGCAGACATGCGTCGCTCCCGCGGAAGATGAAAAAAATAAAGATTCAACCCAGTTTTTCCCAAAGGACGCTCTGGATGAAATTATTCCGTTGAGTCGATTCGTGTTGAACTCGGAGAACATAAAGCTTTATTTTGGAGCCGATGGGTTATTAGATTGACATGCCAGCTGGGAAGAGTAGGAACGAGTATCAATCGAGCATCTGTTATGAGCCCATAGTTCAAGGTCGCATATCGGGATTAATATTCGGGTGGTTGGTGTGATCAAGAACAATCAACTACAAATAATATGTAAGACTGCCACCAGTACTGGCGAAGCTGACTTTTACCGTCATGATGATGAGTGCTTTTGGCGCTGCACCTACTGCAGAACGATTCACAGACGAGGGAGTAACTGTATGTTCAATCGTTCAATATGTGGCATCGACACGGTCTCTAATTTTACTTGATGCCAGCGAGACATGAATTTAGTTCGACGCAGAAATAATGGCAAGGCAGGCGATCCTGTCTGCACCGCAATCCACTCCCTCTCTGATTCCGAAAACGAAAACGAAAACGAAGACGAAGAGGGCGACCGACTGACGCGTCAATCTCGACCATGTATGTGTGTGGACTGCCTCGGACGCGTGCTTGGGACGCGCAGCCTAGTTGACGATCTTGTGGGCCACATGTTTGGCCACTTGGTGCCACTCGAATTGGCGAGAGATGTTTTGACCTCGCTCATCATCAGCGGTACCGTTCAAGTTTTCGAAAGGGTGGTTCTTCCTGACGAGCTTGTATCCGAGGCTCCCATTGATCCATGCTCTGAAAATAGAGTCCGACGTGCTGTGGAGCAGGCGTTCAAAGACGCTGCGGCACGCGACTGCATCCGCTTGCCTCTGGAGGGTAATGCACCCGAAGAACCTTCGCCGTCGGCTGATCAGGAGGTAGCAGGGAAGGAGAAGACATATCTTCGAGTGGAACACGTTTCCCAAGGAGTCACTCGGAGGAGATGAACTTGTCTTTTTCCTCAATGGAATCACCGATCGTGCCTTCGCGTTCGCAAAGTCTCGGTTTCCAACAACAAAGTCGGAATTACAACATCGGTTCGCGGGTCCCAAGCATCACCCTGTTCCGCCAGCGTATGCATATGCAATGAAAGATGAGGTTATGCAGCCCGACTTTTTTCTGTTGCCCATTGCAGCTTTCTCAGATGCTGGTTTCCAGACTGTCGACGAACGTTATTTCAATTTCACCGCTCTGCGCCTTGTCGGTGCGTTAAACAAGAGGTACCCCGGGGTGGGCTTCGAGCATATGAAGCACTACGTGGAAGGTCTGAAAGGGGCACAGCCTTGGGTGTTCTATACAGTCGGGATGACGATCTCACAGAACATGGTCGTCTTGTCACGAGGAGACAACGGTGGATGGGAACACCTCCCATTGGTACTCTGGGATGGCCGCAGCAGTATCGAGTTTGTCCGAGTTTTGCTTGGTCTCGCATTAGCGAACCCCTTGGCCAAAACCCATTCATCCAGATGAAACCCGAAGCCCACACATGGAGACTCGATGGTCTTACTCGGAACTCAGATTCGGATGACGATGATGCACCCTCGGATGGTGTTATGTCCGCGACATTTACTTCCTAAGATTCGGAGAATGAGTAAAGAAGGACCATTCACCCTAACCATTCAATTCTTGTAGTTTGAATGCAATCGCAAATCAAAATCCCGTACTTGTAGTCAATTTCCTCCATTAATGTACCCTGTTGTATGTAGCTTGTACATCCATAGTTGACAATGGTATAGGTAATCGCATCAACTACCATTCTCCTTGGCGCTTGTTCATGAGCAGACACGAACAGTCGTAATCGTACGGACGACCAAGCTTATCATATTGAAGCCCTGCGTAGCTGAGGCGACGAGTTGCCTAATGAAGTAATTTGCCAGCGGACTCGGACGCGTCGGTGACATTGACAACGTCCCACACAGGACGTCCACACTTGCCCATTGTCCTCCCATCAAGGACAATCGTGCCGATCCAGTATAAGATGGGCTGATCCAGCTCCTTCGGAAGTAAGACCCATTTTCTTCAACTGCCACTCATTCACTCATCACTCTCACACTGCATTCTTCAATAACTTCGCGTCATGGTCACTAAAACGCTGACCGCGACCGATAATACAACAGATTCTGCAACAGGAGCGCAACAATACGCGAAAATCACACGTGTGATTGTACGTTCAAGCCTCATTCCAAGTTGTTCGATCTTGCCGCCTTTACTCACGGTATCGTATCCTCAGCGCAACATGGACTTTCTCAAACTGCGTGATCACGACAATGTTGTTGTTCCTATCCGTACCAAAACGAACTCGTCTCCTCTGAAACAAGCTACCACCAATCGACAGCCAGGCCAATTGCACACGCGTACTACCGTCGACGAGGCAATTAATCGCGAATTGGCTAAAGCACGTTATCTCATGGATGATCTCGCGGACCATGTGTTTGGCCACATCGTCTCAGCTGCGTTGGCTACGGATATTCTGCGCACATTCATCAATGATGGGATTATCCAGGTTTTCGGATGGGACCCCATCACGGCAAGGATAGAAAGGTCCCCCTCGATCCCAGCTCAGAGGATGTTCGGTGTGCCATCGAGTGGGCACTAGAGGATGCTAATAAACATGGTTGCATCTGGCCGAGTACTGAAAGTAATGATGATCACCCAGGGCCACCGACAGCGGACAGAAAGGGAAAGCAAGCGCGTATGAAGGACAAAGGGAAACAGATGGACACCAAAGGCAAGGGAAAACAGAAAGAGAAGACATATTCGTTCAGGTGGTCGATGTTTCCAGAGGAACCCCTCGACGAAGACGAACTGGTCAGGTTCCTGAGCGAGATCACCGATCACGCATTCGATTTCTCCCAGTCAAGGCTCGCAAAAGTGGTCCCGAGGCCGAACAACCGGTTTGCGGCACGCGAGGACAAATACCGTGGGATGCCACTGTCGTATGAGCCAGATGGAGAAGACATGCGACCGGACTTTCTGTTGTTACCCATGGAAGCATTCACAGATGATTTCAAGACCGTCGATCCAAAGTATCTCAACTTTACAGCATCGCGCCTCGTCGGGGAGGCGAAGAACAAGGACCTGGCTGCCGGGGTTGAGCAGGTGCAGAGATACGTGCGAGGCTTGAAACGCGCGCAGCCGTGGGTGCACTATGTGCTTGCGATGACGATCACAAAGGACAAGGCAGTGTTCATGCGTGGAGGGGGAAGTGGTACGGAACGTCTGGAGCTGATCCTCGGGGATGGTCGGGGGTGCATCGAGTTCATCCGAATCCTGCTCGGCCTTGCATTGGCAGAGGATGTCGATCTAGGCCAAAATCCAAATGTTTCCCTCTGCCGCGAAACGCGAACGTGCGAAGTCAGTCGTACAACCCGGCAATCCTTGTCGTCGAATGCACTGTCCACGGTGACCGTCTCTCGCGTACAGAGGGCGGCTGATACTCCACCCGGTGTTTCGACCTCCGTCGCTGCCTCTGAGGCTGTATCCAAGGCACTCCCGATCTCTTCTCGCACCCGCAGTGCCTCGAAGGCGCTGCCAGCCTCTTCCCGCGCTCGTAGTACCTCGGCTGCCTCCCGCGCACCTCCCATTTCTTCCGGAATTCGCAATACCTCGAGTTCTCTTTACAGGCAGGCAGTCTCAGCACCTTCAGCATCTTCGAAAAGGGTGTACTCCGAGCTCGGGGAAGACAGTCGTCAAGAAACACGACGAAAGAAACCCAAGGTAACAAAACCTGTGGTCACGAATGAGCAAGTTACTTTTTTCCCGTTATGCGTATACGAGCACACGTGTCTGGGAATCTTGTTTACATCTAGCTCAATCCGTGGACGGGGAACCACCGTATTCTGTGTGCTAGATCTCGACGATCCAAATAAGAGGCTGGCTCTAAAATTGTCATGGCAAGATCTCGAACGGGTGACAGACCAGGATGCAGTTATGAAACGATTGAAGGAACACGAGTTCCATGCGAACGTGATCGTACCGCTCAAGTGTGTCATGTTGCTTGATCATCGATACCGTGTACTGAGATGTTTGTAGGACATTTGAAGCAGAGAAAAATGGCAGGATTTGCACGACGCTCGGTGCAATAAGGGGCTTTCTCGACGAGCAGATCACTCTTTCACACGTTGAAAACAGGGTTCTGGCTGTTTCGATTTCTGAGCTGAAGAGGCCTGTCGCATACTTCTGGGGATTGCATGATTTTGTGCGAGGTTTACGCGGGGCACTGTTGGGTATGTCTTTTCCGCACGTTTCACCATTGGGCAGTGCATCGACACATTTACACAAGGACATGAATTTCTGACGAAGATCGGGATTCTGCATCGCGATGTCAGTGAGAACAACATTGTTCTTGGGGTTTACCCATGGGAAGAGCGAGGGTATTTAATCGACTTTGATATGACCATATTGCAGGAGGCCGGTGGAAGCACACGAATCACGTCGGATCAATCCACCCATCAAGGTCAATCCGTTGGGGATAGCTCTACTCCACCCACCAAACCGGAGAAGAAGGGTGTGAAGGGATTACGAACGGTGAGTATATTGTTACATCTCCTTCCTTTCTTCCGCCGAAATAATTGAAAGGGTACATTTCCTTACATTTCCTTCAATGTCCTCTTGGGCGAGAAGCACACACCTTTTGACGATGTAGAGTCGTTCCTTTACGTGCTTTTGCTGTTCTTTTTCTCCTACGCAGGTCCTCTCCCAAAGACGAGATTGGAGCACGCCCATAACAATGGGTTCATTCGACCCATGGGATCCGGGCAACTCCCGCACATGAGAAACTGGCCAAAAAAGTATGCAGATTGGGCAGATGGTGATCCGCAGGTCATAGGGAAATTGAAAGCTCTCGATATCATGGATTTATTCTGCGAGGGTATTCCCGCTGAAAGCCCCGAACTTGGGGATTGTCTGCAGAACAACTGACCAGAAAATCTACATCTGCCCATCGAACGTTTGTTAGCGGATTCTTTCAAAGCGTTTCGGCAGAGCACACAGCGCATAGAACAAAAACGAAAGCGCACCGAAGTCTCCCATGCCCAGTTCATCAGCGTACTGGATGAGTGGTTGGTAACCCATTCTGCACTTGAACAAGAATTCTCCAACTTCCCGGACTTCACAGATCCCAGGTTTGCTTCAACCTTCTCCTTGAATTCATGTCCCTCAGGCTGACCATGTCACTTTATATTTTTTCTAGAATTATCAAGTAGAACGCTCGTGACGGATATACTAGTTCCAACTAGTATTGTATGTTATCATTTCCATGTACTGTGTCATAGATACCATTTCGCGCATTCGCTGAATGCATTGGTTTTTCCCTACATTACCTTCCGTAGTTATTGCTCGAGGTGAAGCTTTGATGAGAGACTTCCCCGGGGTAGGCGGCCTCCGGAGGGCGACGCGCTGCCAGTGAAGAACGGCTTATCAGGCGGAGGCGGAGAAAGAGAAGACATATATACTTTTTCACAAGGCGCACGTTCCCCGAGGAACCACTCAGAGGATAAACTTGTCTCATTGAAGCATCCTCAAATGGGGATTTCAAGACCGCCGACGAGAAGTACATCAACTTTACCAGTTTACGCCTTGTCAGTGGTTTAGACAAGACTTGGAACCCAGGGATGAATGCGCAAGGTTTTAAATCCGCACAGCCGTGGGTGTACTACTAGTATGTGCTCGGGATGATGATCTCGAAGGACACGATCTTCTTGAGAGGAGACTGCAGCGATTGCCAGCTTCAAGTTCGAGTCTGGGTCTGGGCCTAACCCAACCCTGACCTTCCCGCCACGATATTCCAACCACTGCTCGCCAGAAGCCAGTTGCGAAGCGGCGCTATTATATATTCTGTTCACGAAGAAGCGTAAGACCGTCAAAAAATCCAGTGGAGCTTCGAGTCACTGGTTTCGTGGAGTCTGGTCGACCAACAACCGGTCCTTGTTACGGGGGTTGTTCCAGCAGAAACAGAAACCAAGAGAGGACGCTCGAGGTCTCGCATGCGCAGTTTATCGGCCCGCTGGATATGTGGTTGGAGAAATCAATCAATCAATCAGTCCAACTTGTACGACACAACGAGATGATACAACGCGCTGCGGATGCCCGAGCCGATCTTTCGTGTCTCGTTATCTCGAGGCGTACGGACCCGGGATCGGGTAGGCCACAGTCTCGTCTGATCAAAGCAGATTTCGCCAGTCTGGAATCATCTGAAAGATCTTCTTTTACCTCGCAGTGTGCTCGCAAATCAGGTCAAAGTTGATACTCATTCCTTACCGCTGTTGTTACTTCCAGCAGCAATCAATTGGAACTAGGATGGCGACTGTTGGATCATTCAAATGCGTGTTCCACTTGCGATGATAAAGTAACATTTGGCTACCATAGTGCCACGGGCAAACACACGCTAAAAGATGTAGGGAATGACCGCCTTCCTATCCTTGGGATAATCTGGGAATTTCTGGAGATACCACCGATGGCCCTTGTACGCCCTCGCGATCATGAGGAAAATCTCTGAAAAGAAGAAAATCCATGGCGGTTGGACCGAGGACACGAGCGCACCGAGAGACGTCACCGTAGGAACAGGTGCTGCAGCGAGGGCGAATCCGAACCACTCGATCCATTCGCAAAAATAGTTGGGGTACGAAATGTACCTGTACAGGTGCCCGTGCGGAATACCGTAGTGCTCCCCTGATTTCTTGGGTGCGCCATCGTCGTCGTCGGATTTGGCTTTGGCTTTCCCCTTGGCTTTGGCGTTGCGACGGATGTTGAGGAGGACTTCGTCATGGAGGATGTTGCCGACGAAACCCAGAGCCCAGATGGTGATTCCCGCCCAGAAGACGGGTCGGGTGATGACGGGTGTGAGAAAGGCGGATGCGGCGTTGGTGTGGAGGTAGGTGCCCATCAGGGTGCCATTGAGGACGTTGAAGACGGTGCCATAGAGGGAAACGCTGATGTGGGCTTTGGAGCGCGAGGGCGTGCGGAGGGGGGAGAGGAGGGCGCGGTTGGCGTAGTGGACCAGGAAGAGACCGACGAGAACGAGTTGGGCAGGGCCGAGGGGCTGGGTGTCGGCTGGGGAGGATACAAAGGGTTTGTTGACGAGTGCGTTGACAAAGGCAATGGGGGAGACGATTTCCATCACGATCCATGCGCGGATACCGTCGACGAGGAAGATGCTGTTGGTCGAGGGGGTGAATCGACCAAACGGTGCATCGATGACAAATTGGAAGGGGAAAACGATGGGTGGTATGACGAGCGAGAGCTGTCTGAGGACTAGACAAAGGTCCAGTTATTGAACAGCGGGGAGGAGGAGGAGGAGGACATACCGTCGTACAGAGCGTGCATGGCGTATGGAGAAGAGAGCGACCTGGCTGACTAATCACGCATCCTTGGCCATGGCCAAGTTGCACCTGAAACGGACACCGGCAGAAGAACAGGAGCGAGCGCGACGAAAGGCGTACAAGGCAGCGAAAAGGGCAGCGAAACAAAAGCGCTCAGACGACCTCGAACCAGGCTCAAGCAGTCGAAAGAGAAAGCACTCCAACCCCGAGTCTGGCGACGATCTCTCGTCTCACAGGCCGGACGATGATGACACTCTCAGAGTCGGGCTGGAAGAGATGCGTTTCAGGAAAAAGATGTGGGAGGCGCTCGAAGATGATGAACGCTTGGACGGAATTAGTGCGCGATTTAACGGTTACCCCCACATTCCTGATAGATGGGCGTGCGATGAGCATGATCTGGCGAATCCTCAATACATGGATGATGACGAATATGCCGAGTGGGTCAGGGAAGGCATGTGGAAGTGAGTGACACAGTTACTGCATGCTTGCGATCGGCGCCAACTAATCATATCAGGAAAAAGCATGCGCGGGAGTACGAAGAACAAGCAAAGCGGGACGCAGAGAGGGCTGCGCAGAGAACCCGCGAAAAGGAAACCAAAGCAGAGACAGCCCACTTCGAAAGGATTGCCTGCGAGCAGGAGGAAAGGCGCAGAAAGCAGAGTCAGAGGCAACGAGAGGATGAATACCGTCAGCGATACGAACAACAGTGGAAGGCGCTCTTGGACCCTCGAACGCGGAGTCATGGACAGTTGAAGTTTCAGGATATTCCCTGGCCCATTTTCTCAGCCCAGTGTGCGAAGCTGAATGTCTCAGACAGCGGCCCCCTCCAGGTAGAGGACATTACCCCAGATGCCATCGCCACATTCTTGTTGCCAGATGTCGATGACATGGTAATCCCCGCCAAAAATGACGACATTTCAAGGCGAAATAGAGATAAACTCAAGGAAACCTTATTGCGATTTCATCCAGACAAGTTTGAAGGTCGCTTCATGCATCGCGTCCTAACAAGCGATGCGGAGAACGTCAGGGAGGCTGTAGGACAAGTCGCCAGAGCTCTGAACATACTCATGAGCAGGAAATCATGATGACCTTTGTATTTGGCGAGGGAAATGAAATGTGTGTAGCAACCTCAATATCATTTCCCGGAATCTTCCTCAAGAAAGCGTCGTGCCGTTCCAGTATTACCTCGCTACTCTCACGACCCTTACAGCTTCGGACGACGAGTCGGCGTTCAAATGCTGTACGTCCAAACCTGCCGAACTTTGTGGGCTAGCTCGGTATAATGGATCGGATCTACCCAGCAGTTCCGGCTGGAATAGACTGCAAAGATCACACGGGAAAGATGGCAAGATGGTTGCGTGTGAGTTATCAGATAGGACTCACAGCAACGTATGCTGCTAACTACTAGGGTGCTTAATTATAGTCTACTAAGCGCGAGGGGATGCCAAGCAGAACCCCAGACTCAACTCTGCTGCCTCACCTTTGATGCCACTCTGCTTGATCTCCGAGCCGTCTTTAACGGGTTTACATCCAACACGGAATTGAGGTCCTGGCAGTTTGCCATAAGTTTTGAACGGCCATGCAATACGTTCTATATTTTCTCCAAGGAACCCAGATAGAAGATCCGTCGGCTGTGCAGGCCACCGATGCAGGTTACTCCTCTCATTGTGACGGCATCACAGAGTCGATGCGATATTTGAGTGCGGCACTGGTGAGACCATTTCTCTCCACATCTGATGACCGGAGCTCTCAAGCCGTATATATGACAAGTTCAGCCTGGCACGGACCATCACTTCTTGTCCCACCGATCGGCAGCCTCGCGCCTGAGCAAGCCATCTCAAAATGTTGTCACGTCATTCGGATTTACCGTACGCTTTTGTTTCATTCCATGTCGCATCTCACTCATAAAAACTGTCCTATAGTTCTGGTGATACTGCGGAGTAGGTGTCTACCCTGTCTTTGCTATCCACAGCGCACTCATTCGAAGCTACTTGTCACATCTCAAGTGAAGGACCATTCGTGCGTGCCCATTGACCCTTTCGATCTGCTCGTGCTCATGCTGCGTAGGTACTTGGATATGCCACCTGTTTTGGCTTGATGGGCGTTCTACCCGTCCAGTGTTGTAAGTCGGCCATACGGTCTATCGACGAGAAGCTGACGCAGATACCCAGTCATCTATTTCACTAGATTTCCCAACGACCGGGCGAGGATAAGAATGCTAGGTAAATGCGCGCTGGCACTCATGTGAGCGATCCGTTGATGTTCTGGGGATCGCAACACAGTCGCAGTCGTCTTATTACTCGAAACGCTGATCACCATCTTTGCCTTGCACGGCTTTTGGGTAGGGGTGACCGCGCACGACTCGGATCTCTCTTCCATTGTCGCTTCAGGGATCGGTGGGGAGGAACTCTCGCCGGATCCGCTCTGGTCGTTTGTTGCCTTGTCGCCGCTCACAGGCATCGGTAAGAGTTTCTCAAAGTGTGATGACGATCGAGATTTGATTCGAACACGCCCAGTATCTTCGCTGACACATGGATTTTACTGTTGGCGGATATGGGCCGTCCGGAAGTCGCTGGTGGTTCCGGTGGTGGTTATGATGGTGAGGATATGCCTTGTGATTGAGGGCGGTGCGTTGCTAAGAATGAGAATGCTCGGCAGGTTTCATTCCTTCAGTGTGCTACGGTGACCTATGGTGGCGTCGTGGTAAGTCATCTTTCGTCGTCGTGCCACGCATTCTATTCAGGGCCTCGAACGGTAGTACGGCCTCGTCCCAGACCTGGACGTCAGTCATCCAATGTCGTTTTACATCCCCGTGCGTGTTTCTGATTCTGTCGAAAAGGCCGCGTCTTCAACGTGTGGCTGTTGTCAGGTCTGGTTGTGCGGCAGCTTGTTTTGTGATCTGACGATCACCGTGCACATGACACTCATCGTACGCACCATCAATTCAACCGTGTTCAAGCGAACTAACTGATAGTGTTCATGTTCGCGCGCGTCGGGTATTTGACACGAAAAGCTCCTCCATGCCAAACCCCAATTTCGAACCACGTGGTCGACGTCGATCAAGCTTGTCAGACTGACAATCGAGACGGGTCTCATTATCACGACAGCTGCTGTGGTCGAACTTGTACTTGCAGTCGCGTACCGGGTGACGTTGTACCACATGGCACTGTGCGTTGTTCGTTTCCTTGTTCGTCGCGCGTGTGCTGAGTTTTCTTTTTCTCGGGACAACAGATTCTACGTCATATCCAAGCTGTACGTCCAGAGTTTGTCTCCGAGTCCTGCGTGAGATCTGGATGGTGTCGTTGACGTGTCTGGCTAGATATGCCAATTGTCTGTTGGCGACGCTGAATGCGCGTCTCGTGCTGCGGGATGGGATGGATAAGCATAACGCTGTTGCTGTCTGGGAGTACACTGCGTCCAATGGGCATTCACATGCGCACTCGTATCCGCATTCGGGACGCACGAGTTCGAGCAATCACGAGTACCATAACAACAACAATGGGCAAAAGAATGTGATTCACGTACATACGCAGGTAGAGACGGATATCGAACTAGGGCCGTATCCTTTGGTGAGTCGTGACCTCGTCAGTCCTTCAGCAAGTTATGATTTTGATGAGGCTCTTTTAGGATGAACAAAGGAAGCGGATGATGGAGGTTGGGGATGATTGAGTGTGATGATAGGATGGGTGTGCCGTGGAGGATATCCTTTTTTGATCGTGATGGTTTAGAGTGAGATAGGAGGGCACCGGCCCAAGTGCTGCTCATATACCAACAAAACGGATATGTATGCGTTTGTGGGGACAGCTTTCTAACCGACAGGAGGTACTAGTAGATAATGACCTCTTGCCTCGAGACAGGATTATGCAATGATTGGATTGACAAATCCACCGATCCCATAGGCCGGAGGTACACCGTAAAACGACTGCCACATGGATGAACGAGACTGCTTCGTCCGAACGCGGCGGCAGCGGCAAGGGTCTAGGTTGTGTCGCGCTTGGGGTAGCCTAGACATGTAGAGCCGAGATACATGGATGAGATATTGTTTATCGATGCATGGGACTTGAGCGATCGACTCAGATGCGATTGGCGACCTGGAGTCAGGGATGCGTCGTAATTTCAACGTCTTGTTTCGAGGCGGACGTAGCCGACTGACAGGGACACGTGCTCAAGTTGGAAGAGGGGGGATGCGGCGTTGTCAACTCTGCGAATCACCCCTGCAACTGGATCAGGTTTTGGACAAACAGGCCATATGACATCTAACTCGCTTGACGTGGTCCCCTTTGCGATTAGAGAAAAGAAGAAGAAATCATCACCTTGTCTATTTTCCGTGCATCGGCCGTATGATGACGCCCAAATGACGCCCGACATTCAGCTCCTGGTGGGGGTCGGAATGGTTATCCGGTATTGACGCGCCTCGCGGCGACTCAGGCTACTGGCAGAGCAGCGATCCATTATCCGGTACTGCGCTATTTCCTGCTCATTTGATCACCGTCCAATGGAAATATATTTTGAACCGTGCCAAAATCGTGGGTTTGATTTTTGGAGACTGAGGTGGCTCCCTGTTGACCAGACAATGCACCCTCCAAGAACTTACTGGACTATGACGGTTAAGGTATTAGCTTGGTGGTCCATTTGATTGCGTCGAGTCTTCAAGGCGCAATTCCTCTATAGTTTCGGCTGTGAGCCTGGGCTATCCTTATCGTGCTACACAACACCGCGAGTCATCTCCGACCTACAGACGCACTAATTGCGGTCAAAAGGTCCCCCGGAACTTTGCGCTGGTGTCTCATTACCTTGGGTGGTGGTAGGCTGAAGTCGCAAGCGTGTTGTGTGCCTCGAGACTGTTGTTCGACAGTCGTGGTTGCTGGACGACGTGACTTTGATCCTGAGATTTTCGATTCTTTTGTTCGCATTGACCAAGAAGGAGAACAAGGGGGGTCGTTTTACCACGACTGCTGTGTTCGGGCTTGTCCTTTCCCCGTACCGTTGTAACTGTACGACTTACTGGTCGTCTAATTCCTTTACACCATGGCCGACATTGGCACAATCATCGATGAAAACTCATCAAGAGCGCTGGCGCCCGCTGCAGTTGGCTCACAAGTAGCCCTCATGTCCATCGTTTCAGTACGTCGGTTGCACTCTAAAACGTGCCCATGTCACGTCCCTACCACCCCAGGTGGCCACCGTAGTGGCATTTAACGTCCTCAGACCCAAAAACAAGGTATATCCTTGCTACATCAACATGTCACCTCCATCTTTACACAAGAGTGTTCCAGGTGATTTACGAACCAAAGGTCAAATACCACACTGGCGAAAAGTCACCGCCTCGCATATCCAACTCCCTTTTCGGATGGCTGCCTCCGCTCTACCGTACCAAAGAACCAGAGCTCGTGGACAAGCTTGGCCTCGACGCCGTCACCTTCCTACGTTTTACCCGCATGATGCGCATGATGTTCACCGGCATCGCCTTGCTTGGTTGTGCTGTCTTGATACCCATCGACGCCGTATACAACGTTCAGCACGTCTCGTCCTCCGAGCGTGATATCCTCTCCATGCTCACCATCCGTAACGTTCAAGGGGGCTGGCTCTTTGCCCACGTAGCAGTCTCTTATCTCATATCCGGCCTCGTCATGTTCTTCATCTGGAAAAATTGGAAACACATGTTACGCCTACGCCAGGAATGGTTCCGCTCCCCAGAATACCTCCAGTCCTTTTACGCGCGAACCCTCATCGTCACCGACGTCCCTAGGAAATACCAAACCGACGAAGGCATCCGTGTCATCTTTGAAAGCGTTCAGGTTCCATATCCCACGACGTCGGTACACATCGGTCGTAAAGTCGGCCGTCTTCCGGAGCTGATCGAATACCACAACACGGCAGTGCGCGAAGTAGAACAGGTTCTCGTCACATACCTCAAGGGGGGAAGAATCGCCAAGGACCGTCCGACCATCCGCATCGGCGGTTTCCTTGGTATGGGTGGTACGAAGAAGGATGCCATCGATTTTTATACGTGCGTAGCTTGGTTCGATCTCGTGATATCGATCTCACGTTCTCCAGCGCAAAACTTAAACGCACGGAACAGGCGATCGAGGATTATCGTCAGGAGATTGATACCCGTAAAGCGGAAAGCTATGGCTTTGCATCCATGGCTACGGTTGCATATGCTCACATCGTGGCACATATCCTTCGCAAGAAGCATCCAAAGGGCGCAGACATTACTCTGGCACCCAATCCCAAAGACATTGTACGTCGTCGTCGCATTCTGCCTACCCTCACTACTTAGCATGTCGCCCGGTGACTCGCAGATCTGGGAAAATCTTAACAAATCGGCTGCAGAGTTGATTCGGAACAGGTTGGCAGGTTTCTTGTTGCTGGTCTTGGTCTGCTTCTTCAATACCATCCCGCTGTTCGTTATTTCCATTCTTGCCAACTTGTCCTCGGTGCGTTTTTTCACCTCGCCCGGCGCGCGAACATTTTGTGACACAGTCTTGAATAGATATCCGCATACGTCGGTTTCCTGTCACAATGGTCCAAGGCCTCTCCGGGTTCTTTTGCGTTTGTTTCTGGTGTCTTGCCACCCGCGGTCTCGGCTTTATTCGGATTCTTCTTGCCCATTGTCATGCGATGGCTCACTCGTTTCCAGGGTGCTCAAACACGTAGTCGGTAAGGGACAACATATACTGATGGGAGGGATTCGACACTCAGAACGTTGCACAGTCTCGAATGTGCCGTCGTCGCTCGTTATTATGCCTTTTTGGTGATCTCGCAGTTGGTAATCTTCACCTTGATTGGTGTCCTTTTCAGTAAGACATCAGTGAACACTACACTTCCCCAAGTCTAAAACTGCCATTTTAGTTGCCGCCGAACAGGTCGTCAGTGAGATTGGCGAGCATACCAGCTTTCAGGGTGTCATTGACGGGTTATCATGTAAGGATAACCTGGTTTCGTGAGACGAATTATTTGGCTAATTCCTGGTTACTTGTTCAGCATTGCCGGCCACCATCAACCAGACCTACATCAACCAAGCTTCGTATTGGCTCACGTTCTTTCCGTACGTCGAAATTGAAAGTGCGTCGAGAAGGTGCTGAGATGGTTCATGTAGTCTGCGTGGTTTCCTTGTGATTTTTGACCTGGCTCAGATTTTGAACCTTGTTTGGACCTCGTTCAAGACGCGGTGAGCATGGTTCCAAACGTGGGACGTGCAAAGATTTGATACAGTGTTCCTTTTAGCGTGTTTGGCCGTACTCCTCGAGACATCCGTGAATGGACGCAACCACCTGAATTCCAGTATGACATCTACTAGTAGGTTGATTCCCCGTATCACTGTCTGTGGTGCTCATCACTCTACATTACATCAGCTCCAACATTGTACGTTCATCCGTTTCTCTATGAAAGCTCAATGTTTACCTGTGACTTGTGCAGCTCTTCATGGGAACTGTTGCCTTTGTCTTTGCGCCGCTCGCACCCTTGGTCTCCCTCGCGGCCGCCATCGTGTTTTGGATTTCTTCGTGGGTATACAAATACCAGTTGATGTTTGTGTTTATTACGCGGGTTGAGACTGGAGGGGTATGTATCAAAGTATGTGTTAGGATTATTCCACTGACAGCCATTCTGCCAGCGTCTTTGGAATCTGGTCGTCAACAGGTTGCTAGTATCGGTGGTTCTGATGCAAATGCTGATGGTTCTCAGTGAGTCCCGAGTTCCCCCTCGGCTCTTCTTGTCTGAGCACGCGCGATGTTTAGCCATTGGTCTTCAATACAAATTCAAGTCCTTCATGTGGGTGACGACCGTCCCACCGATCCTGCTTGTCATTGCCTTCAAGGTCTGGCTGAACAAGACGTTCTACGAGAAGTATATATACTACGTTCCCTCGGAGACGGAACTTCGAGAAGCCAAGATCCTTTCTTCACAAGCGGACGATTCTAGGAACCGCCTCGAGAAGCGCTTTGGCCATCCCGCACTCCATGCTGAATTGTTCACGCCTATTTTGCACGCCAAGATGATGGACCTCCTCCCTGAGGTGTACAAAGGCAAGATCAGCAGCGGCCAGGCTCAGTTGGACGAGTATGGGGGACAAAAGATGGACGCTCGCGTTGTCGCAGGTGGTCTCCGGATTGCGGGTGTTGAGCAGCGGGACCTGGAGTACGATCCGGCGCTGTATCGCCGTGACAGAGGCGAATTGGACTGGGATGCCCGCTCCATCGCCTCCAATGCCATCTTTGGACACAATCGTGGCGACAGTGCCTCGGTCTACCACCAAAAGACGCACTACTACGCGGGCTCGATCGCGGGGGGACGTGCGTCGCCCGCGCCGTCGGCGTTCGATCGGTATACCAAGACGCCGATGAACCGGGGCAGCGTGAGTGCCATCGAGCTTTCGCGGCTCGGGAGCGTGGACCATTTACCGCTCCTGAATGATCCGGGGTATAGTCCCGGGGACGTGGCGAGCCAGAGTTCGCCCACAGTGCCCCTCCCACAGTATGCGTCGCCGGAACCGATGTTGCGCCCACCATCCCGATATGGGTCGCCGGTACCGCAGGGCCAAGTACCGTCGCGGTTCCCGTCGCCTGCACAGGTGCAGTATCCGCCGCAGGCTGGGATGCAGTATTCGCCCGTGGAGGGCTACCGCGAGGCACCGCTGCACCGGCCGTATCCGTCGAGAGACATGTCGATGGGGCATGGGTCGCAAGAGTCGATCTCGAATATGGCTGGACGGGGTGTCTATCGAGGTGGAGGGGCATATTAACTGACGTCTGAACGATTGCTCGTGCGAGCTGCTACCAGACTTT
>QFEQ01000204.1:25888-48600 GCA_003316335.1 Hemileccinum impolitum
TTTTTTTTTTTTTTTTCCAAGGTACTCTAATGCCCTGTATGACAGGACCCTTTTTTTGGGGTGCCCATATATCCCTAGCCCCTCGTTTCAGACCATCCAACTCTTGTGCACATAGGCAATTCTTAGAGGACGCTCGCTCGCTCTTTTTACTAGTATTAGCATCCGCTCGTTTGGCTTACATTACAAGGAATTTGATGGGCATTGGAGACATTATACTAACTCGATACTCTTGCGTATCTGATCTGACATGACATTGCAACTAGTCGTTTCTCTGCTGTATTACGCGTACATTTCTTGGACCCGTCGATCGTGGGTAATCCAACATGGCCCTGGCCACGTCGCAGGAGATCCGGGACCGCGGGTCTACGTTTGTGGGATGTATCTACCGCGCAAACTCGGTGGAGGAAGCAAAGGGGGTGGTGCGCCAGCAGGTACAACAACCACGACGAGCGAGTGGGGACGGGGAGGCGTACACGATCGCTGCCTGGCGCTGCATGGTTGTCAAACCTGGCCGCACGGGCCTTGGCGGGCCGGATGACTTTGAGGTGGGTGAGGGGTGGGAGGACGGCGGGGAGCGGTGGGCGGGGGAGCGGGTGTTGGATGTGATGCAGCGAGAGGGCGTTGTGGATGCGGTTGTCGTCGTGCGTCGGTGGTGCGTCGGTTTCGTTTGCCGACGCGGTGCTCACTACACGCGCGACCGACGGTTGCAGGTTCGGTGGGACGCTGCTTGGCGCGGTGCGGTTCGCGCATGTGGAGACGTGTGCGGGCGAGGTCTGTCGACGGTTCAAAAAGGTGGAGGAGATGGACGAGTGCGTACAGACGCTGCGCACGCTCGACGATCTTTTGGCGCGTTTGCGGGCGGTGCTGGTCAAGGTGCGCGCAAGAGGTGATACAGATGCGAGGAAAGGACCCGACTATCGTGCGATGCAGCAAGCGTTGGATCTCACCAAGGCGAAACGACTCATACACGCGAGAGAATGCGCAATTAACAACACGAAAAGTCTGATCGAAAAGTACAACACGTCCACGTAAAACTGCGATCGTACACACACACACATGCACACGAGTCCGACACACGTGCGAAGACTTGACCACATGCGACGATGGATCTAGGAGGAACAGACCGGGTTAGCGGGGAACAAGGACATGAGACAGACATCAAAAAAGATCAGGGGTGCAAGTGTTTGGCTGTTGCTCTGCCGATCGTCAACGCCTTCGGCTACGACTGGGGCGGCAAACGAGATCATCATCACAGTGTCGGATAGAATTTTACTTGCCAGAAATTCTGATTATTACGGCTTCCTCGCTGGCATGATCCTGCGACGAACGGGCTCAACCAACCCCCTCGAAAATGCAGGGGTGAGATAGAGCGATAAGCCAATACGAACCGGCAGCAGTGCCTGAGAACCAGCATCTGAGTCGCACAAAATAGCACAGGTGGGAAAGGACAAACCTTGGTTGCAGTGTAGGCCAAGACGGCGTTGGCCACATCGCCTGCGAGCTTGCCAGACACGTGAGGCGGAGGGGTGCCCTTCTCGAGTCCAAATACGCCATAGCGGTGACCAACGCGGTGCGCCCATTGCTCGCCCTCGTCGACCCACTTGGAAAATTGATCGGTCATCCACCCGGTGGGTTGACCAGCGTTCTGACCGACGACGCGTTCACCGACGTGCAACCCTCTTGCAGCATAAAAAATGCCTACAAGAGGCGCGATGGCAGTCAGCTCATGGAGCACAGCGAACGAGACGATGAGCGAGGGCAGCGGCGCGCCCGTCCTGGCTGAAATGGCTGCGAGGACATCACGGTAGGAAGAAAAAGACATTGAAAAAAATTGACATGATCCAACTGTGGGTTTTTGTGGCTGTGCTTTTGATGTTGGTCAGCGCCGTCAAGCAAGTTGCACTTCCACGCTCGATATTCCGTGCAAGATTTCATTCCAGACGGTTTCACATCGACGACGCCGGTCATGGCGACTGGGAAGGAGAACGGGAACCGCGCACTATTCAGGTCAGATTCGCCTGTGTCCCCGAGTCCATGATCGACGCCCTGCATGGCCTCAGAGCGATAGAACGACAGTTTGGGCGTATACGCGACTATCGTTTGCTGCGGGTACGTCTCGGTCGAATCGTGTCATCGAAAAGCTTATATGGCAATATAGGATTCGGAAATTTCTTCAGAATATCAGGCGATTTGTTGGGCGGCGTTCGAGTCACCCAGATCGCTCCTTCGCGTACCACCCCAAGGCACGACACTCAAGGTTGCCCTGCCACCTCCGCTGGGTCGTCCCGAGGGTGGTCTCAGTTCGGCTGACCTCACACATCTTCTCGCACCAGAAAACCACACCAGATCCAACCCACCCATTTCCCAGGACGAGTCAGTTCGGTTCGTCCTACTGAACATCAAACGCGCAGGTTCGTTCCTTTTCGCTCCCTGTAGGATGGCACGAGGTGATTGCGCCATTCAGGCGCACCGATCATGTTCCGGAATACAGTGAAACCCCCGTTCCGCTCGCGCGCCATGAAAGCTGCCATCGGTCATGCATTCCTGGAATGGGGCGGTTTTGCGCCGCTCGAGCCACTCTACACGTCTTCGCCGTTCACCTCGCCGTCGCGGGAGCCTCGTCCATTGGACAGCAAAAATATGCGCATGGCGCTCAACAAGTGGAGTCAGATTTTAGGCGTTGCTGATCCATTGTTCCCGGAAATGAGACACGCTCTGAACGCGGCCGAGTCGACGGAGAGTGAATGGGAACCATTGTCGGACCCGCTTAGTATGCCGGACAGAGAAGCGGACGATGTCGAGTTGCCTCACCTCGCCCAAGAGAGCTTGAAACAAAGTCTCGAGAGTCTCTTGCAATTTAGAGACCAACGTGTATCTTAGACTAGGACTAGAGCGTAAATATCATACATGGTCCGTGCCGAACGACGTGTACAACTTGCCTTTGTTCCATTCTCTCACTTGCCATCGCATCCAGAATGATGTCTACAACCCGTCTCTTGCGTTTAACGACCACGAAATCACTCACACAGTCATTTTCGACAGGTCGTCCGACTCGCGGTATGTACCTCGCATACTCACTCTTGACCCGGTCACCATGGATCAAGGATAGCCCAGGGACATGCACAATACAACCCCAACGTACGCTTCAATTTCGGGTCTGTTCCGCGTCACTCACATTGCCGGGGCTAGGACCCCCTCCTGTTGGATTCCTTGCTCACGGAAGAAGAAATTGCCATTAGGTTAGTGCGGCCTTCTGCCGTCGTCGTGCCTCATGCTCACGCATCTCGTGCAGAGACACCGCGCGCGAATACTCTCAGGCATGTCTCGAACTTTTATCTACCCCATGACGTCCGAGTACGAGCGCGTCGACATTTCGCTAGGAAAACTTGGCACCGCGTGTCTTGCAAGGTTGGCGAACAGAACGTGCGTCGAGCAACAACATTCCACCCCGTGTTGGATTCTGATATCTCGAGTTCGCTCATACTTTAGAGCTTCACCGCGATGTTCTGCCCGAAATGGGCAAACTGGGTCTGTTGGGCCCGACGATCAAAGGGTATGGTTGCGCCGGCGTCAGTCATGTCGCGTATGGCCTCATCGCACGCGAGATCGAAAGGCTCGTCTATGTTCATGGTCATGCTATGCGCCTCTGATTCGCGGGCACTCTAGAGTCGACTCGGGCTATCGCTCGACCGCTTCGGTTCAATCCTCCCTCGTGATGCATCCCATCCACGAGTTTGGCTCGGAGGCGCAAAAGAACGAGTACCTCCCTCGTCTAGGTAATCGTGTTATTGTGAACGTGATAACCGAAATGGGGGGTTGAAACGCATGTTTCGTAGCGCAGGGAGAACTCGTCGGCTGCTTCGTACGTTTCAGAGCGTTCTAAAAACCTTTTTTCTCTTTCTGACCCTTTCCCTTTGGGTCTTCTTTCTCAAGGGACTCACTGAACCGAATCATGGATCTGACCCCGCGGGAATGGAGACAACCGCGGAGGAAGCAGAGGGTGGCTTCGTCCTCAAGGGAAGCAAGACATGGATAACGAACGCGCCAGTAGCGTATGTCGCCCCCTTTTCTTCGCGTGGGCTCACTGATCATTCAGAAAATGAAATGAAATAAAATAAAATAAATAAACATAGCGACATATTTGTGGTATGGGCGCGCTGCAAATGGGATGGCAAAGTGCGCGGCTTCATCCTCGAAAAGGCATGTCACACCAATCAGGCTCTCCTCTACGTCCTTGCGTCTGGGTCTAAAATGCGCGGCGTAGGGCATGAAAGGTCTCGAGGCACCGTCGATCAAAAACAAGGTTGCCCTCCGTGCATCGGTCACAGGGTCTATTTTCATGGATGCGGTAAGGGTACCGCACGACCATATTCTTCCCCATGGGCAGGGACTCAGCGCCCCGTTCAGTTGTCTGAACAGTGCACGGTGCGTTTTATTTTTGCTTGCAGGAAAATTGACTTGGATGACGTGAACGTTAGGTACGGTATTTCCTGGGGGGCCATCGGCGCGCTGGAAGATTGCGTAGAGCGGACGCTCGCGTACGCGCTCGAGCGTAAACAATTCAAGCGCCCCCTCGCGTCGTTCCAACTCGTCCAGAAGAAGTTGGTCGACGCGCAGACCGAAATCACGCTGGGTCTCCAAGCGAGCCTCCAAGTGGGTCGTCTCAAGGAAACGGGCCGGTTGACGCCCGAGATGGTGAGCATAGTGAAGCGCAACAATTGTGGGAAAGCGCTTCAACATGCTCGGATCGTCTTGGATATCTTGGGCGGAAATGGCTCATCGGACGAGTGCGTTTTTTATTATTCTTAGAAGACCCCCCCTTCTCTTTCTTTATTTTTCACGGTTTAAAAATGTAATTTCGATGGCGTGTTTAGGTATCATGTCGGTCGGCACGTCGCGAACCTCCAAGTCGTCAACACTTACGAAGGTACGTTGTAAAAACCACTTCGCCCGCGCGACGTTGTTGCTCACTCCAACGTTTTGTTGCGGAAATAGGCACATATGCAAGTCGTCCCCATATTTACACTGATCTTACATGACGGTCTTTTTCTTCTTTCCTAGGACATTCATACTCTCATCCTGGGCAAGGCATTGACAGGCATCCAAGCCTTTGTCAACTGAGATGAGAAAGGAGCTCCCCCCGTTGTTACTTGATCTGTACAATCGGGTTGTATGAATTATGCATCATCGTGGAAGAGGGGACCGGCGCTCCGCTCAACCGGCAAGGACGGACATTCCCGCCGCGCGGACCGAACACGTGTTTTTTCCCACCGCGTGTGATCGTTTTAAATGTGTTTGATCGTCCAAAAACATGTTCGCTTCCTTGGATTGCGCTTGTGGTGGGGGGGGAGGGGGAGAGAGAGGGGAGCAAGGGTTGACAGATTTGTCGTTCCAGACACCAACACGTGCAATATCGCGCGCGTTTTCGCCATCCGACTCCCCGATTGTCCGGGAATGTCACCATTTTACTCTCGGGTGACCTCATAGCTTGGACGCGCGCGATCTGCGTCCGACAAGGACCGGGACTAGACTCGCGTCGCGTCGCGATAGAGGGTGGGTCAGGACCTCGGTAGCAACGACCCCTTCACTCTCCCCGGGGAACGCCGAACACCCCACATCAGTGTAGTTGGTCGAAACATGAAACATTCCATCGACGATCGTTCCGAACAGTGGCTATATAAAACGTAACGAAGAACAGCGGTCCGAGACATCAAAACGGACGTCCAGTTCGACACCACCGCGCTTGGCAGGTCGCGTTCCTATTGGCGTTAGATCGATGTGTTTTCTTTAAATATTATATATTCTTGTTGATTCGTTCACATGTCTTGACGTGCGGAACCGCTCTGCCCGCTGACCCAAATCCGGAAGCGAACATCGATAACCTACACTGACAAGTAGTGATAGCAACAAAACAGAGAAAGGGGGGAGCCGACGCCACAGGACTGCGCCCTTCATACGTCTGCGTTCCTCAACGTAGGGTGAACGTACGCGAGTCCTAGGAACTCGAAAACTTCCCTCTCGGTTTTCGGCAGAAACAGTTTCGAATCGTGCCGTCTCGTTCTGGTAGCGTGCGCTTTGAATGAGTGACAGATGCGGTAAAACCAGAAACCCAGGCTCACATTCCAGACGAATCAAATTTCAATCCCCTGAAGCACTGCATGTCAGCGACCAGTATCTTGTTCTTGTTTTCCTCAGTACGGATGAACATTACTTTTCTTGTTTGGCCCAAAGACGGAGATCACGTTCGAACATCATGGATCCTGTCCTAGAGAAGGGACAGCAATTACAATCCAGCAAATTAAGACGACATACATGTGAACCAACCAGCCGACTACCGCTGTCCAGAATATGCCAGGCGTAACAAAAATCAAATCCACGCGTCTGTATGTCTGTTTGCGAGTCGAGTCGTGGGGAAGCACAAACACCGTCAGTGCTTTCTCAAGAGAGCCCCAATGGTGCGTGCGAAAGACATTGGGAGGGTGATAGCCACTCATGTCTGGCCGTTCTGAATTGTGAAGCGACGCTTGTAAAATCAATCTTTGAAACTTACTCAAGACGTGTTTAAGAAGCCCTGTCAGCGGTAGATATGTGGTACATCGTCAACGGAGTAGGGAATCTTACCTCGTTCATGAAGCCTCTGCACGAGTTTCTTACGAAGGCCTCGTACCTTGTTGGCCCCATGATCCCAGTCTGTATGGGAAATAACGATGTCCACGTCGTTGCTTTCCTGTTTCCCTCGGCGATAACTGAAGTGAGGCAGGAACGGAAATAGAATTCAGGAGGTCACACAACCTTGAAGACAGCTAGGGAACTGACCCGCCTGCGATGGTACTCTTGCAACCTGCTTCAAGCAACTCCAATTCCCGCATAATTACCTGATTGACTTCCTCAACTTCCTGGCGAGGAATCCTAGACATTTGGGTATTGGGTAATGGCCGCAGCGCATGTGTAATCGAATAAATTGTGTTGCATACTTTTGGCTAAAATCGTGTCGCAGAGCTAGCGAAATTTGAATGGACTTCTCCACACCTACTTCCTTGCTGTGGCTTTGAGAGTGAATGCTCTCAGGTATCATCCCTGGGGTGACTTCATAGTATTTATCGAGATCTTCGATGGTTCGTAGTCCGAGGGAATAAAGGCGTCTGGCTGTGTGAGATCCGATACCATGTACGCTGTTGAATGCGGAAAGGGTCAAGAACCTTGTAGATGACAATAATTTTTCTGGTCACAGAAGAGCTCCAGCATGGCTATGAAACACCATATAACTCACGTGCTTCCGTTATTTTCCCAGTCGCGATGAACTCCTTGACCTGGGTAAG
The DNA here is from genome assembly GCA_003316335.1 of Hemileccinum impolitum. Classification (NCBI taxonomy): domain Eukaryota; kingdom Fungi; phylum Basidiomycota; class Agaricomycetes; order Boletales; family Boletaceae; genus Hemileccinum; species Hemileccinum impolitum. The sequence continues at coordinate 33,208 of QFEQ01000204.1, forward strand.
AGCATTCGGATTTAGAATATGAGATACAGGGTAATCATTGTCATACCATGGAAGTGAGCTTCGTGCCAAGATATGGCAGCTTTGCTATATCACCCAGTGCGGTCTGGTCATTCAAACGGTAAGGATAGGCTAAAATATGAACTTAATTCTCAAGTGCCTTTGAGCTTGCTTTCCAACTGGCCTTTGATGGACTGAAGAGTAAAGTCACTATCAGTCTGTATGGTAGTACCATGAAGCTCACGGCTATCGCTCGAGCGTAGCTCAACATGCTCCGTTCTTCCCCCTCATAGAGTCTAGCTCTACGGATGATGTCCAGCTCTTCGACAAGAGACTGGTTTGGGCAAATTAGGGGCGACGATCGCTGGCAGCTGAAATGCGACAGGTAGCTTGGGGCTGCCACATCTGTATCTTTTACGCCACCCTCAAAGTCTGTAAGAGTTGGATATTGTTCATGGTGGATTGGTAAAGCCTCGGAAGGCCCGGTAGTAGGAGTATCCGCCCCGACTTTCGGACATGACCTCTCTGTTTGATCAGAAAGGTTACCGAGCGAGGCGTATTTTTCACATGGCTGGATAGTTCCAGAATTGATTGAATCCCTCAGCCAATCAGGATTGACGATGGCTTTCATTTTCTAGGAGGTGGCCGCATTAACGCAGCGTATGCAACGAGTGAAGATAATCCACAAACGATGACCTCCCAGCGAATGTGTCTCTCAAGGCGGGGCCTTGTGTGTATGGCCGTGACGACAACGTCCGCGCGGTCCGGATCTGGTGTCAATTCGAGGATTTGTGCACCCACTTTGCCACCACGTTGTGAGATGTGTTTCTCCACAAGGTTAATGAGATCATCCAGTGCACTGGGATCAAGTTTGGCAGATATGACATGTACCCGTAAGGGATGTCGATCGACTGAGCTCTTGCGGGTGTCCGGCGGAGAAGCCGAGAAAGCGGGTGTGCTCTCGTCGGAAACCCCACCGTCGCTGGGGGATGCAGATGAGCGTGGCCGCTTAAAAGGCATCAAGGGCTCGTGTAGGTACACGAGTGAGGTGAGAAATTGGACTCGCTCAGATGTTGTGGTCGAGTTCAAGTCAAGTTGTGTTATCCGAACATTGACAGGCTACAGCCACCACCACTGACAACAAGTTCAACAGCTTTGGTCCCTTGATACTATTTCTCCTACTACCCATCGAAAATTGGAGCTGTCATATTTCTCCCAGATTATGTCGACGCCCGGAGAGATCAGTCCGGAATGCGGTCCTCGACGGGTCGCTCGGGTCACTAACCGCCCGTCTACATACTTGTATTGATGCGTAGGGTCATCGCTGGAACGCGGCTCCGGCTCGCCTTGTGTTTTTGGCATAACCCCGGACAGGGAACAGATTTTCTTGCTCTCCAAACGGAGCTTTGCGCTGACAGTGCGCTGTCCACTTCCACGCTCTGATGATTGATGACATGCTATGCAACGGCGGGACTTCTTCTGTTCATTGGTTGGCAAACGTGCGTACTTGGTGCTTTGTACGAAACATTCACAATCTTGCCTTTGGAGTCCACAGACAACGTATAAACACCAGTTGTTCAGCTCATTTCGACCTTGTGGGCAATCATTCAAAGACTATGCGCCGCTGTTCCCCTACCATATTGGACCTGCAATGGCAGTCAATAAAGTTGTGATCTGAGACTCGCCCTCAGTCCCGACTCCACGAAGGTCTGTGGCTGTGTTGGAGTTCCACCTGCCTTCGACTTCCGAGTGACTAATATGCACCACGATCATCGGAGCGCGCCGCTGCGTAGAACCCATTCCATTCGCCTTGACATTGCCCAGATACACGCTGTCATTCCACCAGGGTTGCTCCGGATCTCCCCTAGCGCTATCGACTCTCTTGGATACCTTTGTTCGATATCCAACCCCTCGCCCACATTTCTCCGAACATCCGGAGTGTTTGATCAGATTGAACCGGCTTCAATTCCGTGAAGTTCGCAGGATATAGGATGTTTGGTGTGGCCCATCAGACTGATTCGGAGAGACAGGGAATGATACGCGACCTCAGGTTGACGTCGCGACTTTTAACTTTATTCTTTTTCTAGTACCCAGTTCACTCCTCATATGTCCTCGGATGTCAGCGCACGCAAAATTTTTCCGAAAGGGGTCACCGAGGCGCATCGATAAGGATCGGCACGGCTGTGTTCGCCGGAGTACATTTGCGAGCGGCGGTCATGCGAGGCTTGTGTATCACGCGAGAACCACCCCACTTGTACTCACGATCATATGTACAGGATATCTATCAATTCCACACACAATACAGCAAGAACGTTTTGGGAAGGCTTCTCAAGCCGCACTAATCCGGATTGGCACGACGTTAGTGCGAACCATTCTCGGCCGGTCATTAGGCTCCATTTTGAAGCAGTGCGTCACGCTCAGCGGATCTCGAGCATGCATTCGGGCCTCAGTACCCCGACTTGCCCCAAAAACGTCACATATCAAATACTCCCTTCTCACGAGGTGGAGGCGATGTTGCTCGACGATCCCCTGAGGTTTGAGGCCTCAGGCGCAGGGACAACTCCCCGAGTTGCCCACCGCTCTGCCGCCCAAAATTCCGTAAGTTATCTCCATCTTGGTCGCATGCAACCCGTCTCGCTAATGGAATTACTCATCCTGATCGGTTTCCACATCTGCTAGATCTCGTAATTACCAGGGGCGCCGCACAAGTTCCTGATTGGATACTTACGGAGGCAACGGACGCATGGACCACCCCTCTTCTCAACTTTAAACCTGTCAACATGGAATCAAAATATCGACGCCGAGATTATCGACGAGACCGGCAACCCTTTTCACTCCGAAAGAATCTTAATCATGGTCACCCCCTGCCCGGGCACCGCCGTTACGGTCCTCCCGATCGGATTCCCTGTGTTCCCGTGATGCTTGCAACGGGTTTCAGGGAGTGCCCGATTGTTACGAGTTCTGATTTCTGTTGTGTAGCCTACTTGGATCAGGGTTGGGGCTGTCACAGCGCCGATCAGTCCAAGGGTGAGAGCAATTTGTAAGTTTCCCCGAAAGTACAGTTCTTGGCCCTTGGAAAATATTCTGCAGGTACTTACCGAAGTGGACGTAGATCTGCTACTGTCCTGAATCGTACAACGACCGAGCACATGTGGGATGATATTTTCAAATCAAACGTGTGCTTGATTTGGTCGCCAAAGCATCGCGACTACGGTCCTACTTTGCTACACGCGAAGGTATAAATCTGGATGCACAATATGGGCGTTTAACGTCGAGGACATATCCCCTTGTTCCTCTCCGCCCGCAGAACGCCGTCCCCATGCTAGTCCAGTCACTTGTCTCCCAACCTCAGACGGTGTCCATTCCTTATCTCCACTCACCAGATACACCATTCGTATCTTCCGACATGGCATGGGACAGTCAACGCTCTTACTCTACAGACACGATGGGGGATGTGTTCAGCTGGAATTATTACACCCTCCCTCCGTCGCCTCCAGCGTCCGTCAGTTCAAACGCAGACGACTCTCCCCAATTCAGCAGAAAGATGATCGAACCCCGCTTCACACCCGAACCACAATCCGAGAATGAGCAGAAACCGTGTCTACCAACGAGCCAAGTGTTCGAACTCGATTGCGTGGACCCCCCCTCATCCTCATCTTCTGCTTCCCCGCCACCTTCGATGCCACGCCAATTAACCATTGCCTCGGAAGGTGGTCCGCTGCTCAAGAAGTCACTCTCCACGATCGGAGGCGTGAAGAAAGGGCGAGGGAATGGGGAAAGGATCACCACCAAAGACTTTGTTCCTCCGGACGTTACTGGCTTAAGTAAGCGAGAAGCACGGCTGCTGAAGAACCGGGCTGCTGCCTTCCTCAGTCGGCAGCGAAAGAGAGAGGAGTTTGAGGCAATGGAAATGTGATCTCCCCTTTCATGCTTGTCGCTTCTATCCACTGACGGCATTTCCCTAAGACGTGTCAAGGATCTCGAAGAAGAGAACTTGCGGCTTCAGGTGCTGGCAGCGAAAGGAAAGAAATGCGATGACCTTCTCGCCAACATGGAGCAACTTCGGCTGCGCCTGTCGGTGGCTGAGAAGCGCGAGCGAGAACTCACCGTGGAGCTCGCGAATCAAACTGCGACAAGCATGGCAGTAAAGACAGAGTCGCACGATCTCAACTTGTCTCCCTCAGCATACTCGTCCTATGCAGCGACGGGTCAATCCTCTACCGTAACGGTCATGGTAAGATAGTTGCTTGCGCATAGGATGGGGAACTGACCGAACAACGTAGAAACAATCCCTCTTGTCGTCGCTCCCGTCGCTCCTCTCCTTGCCATCGCAGACGTCACTGCCTGTCAGTTTCTCTGTCCCGCTATCGGGCTCTAGTTCCGCGAGACCCTCAACTGCCCCTTTCAGCCACCAGTCTGCCCCTTGCGATATCAAAGATCAAGGCCGACCGCGATTTAGTCATGGAAGTGTCGGATTCCATCGCAGTTCCACTGATGTCTCCTCGAAGCAAATGGCCGTTGGTAGCGAAGCATCCGAAGCGTGCCAGTTCGATATGGATGGGCTTCATTGCCTTGGTGGTGTCGCGATTTCCTTTGACGCATCCCCGACCGAGGATGGTCGAGGGTGCGTGCACGTCCACGTCTCAGAGAGGACTGCCAAGCACCCGGTGCACGGGAATAAACAAAGGCCTTCATCACTCACTTGCTGGCCTGGAGCTGACTCATCCTTTGGTATGACATGCTATGCTTCACCGCCACTGTCGGCACATAGTGGCATCGACAATCTTGGGGTCTTCACGAGCAATGGAGATGCACATTCCAGGATGAACTTCGACACCCAGCTAGTGTCATCGGGATATGCGTCATACGCGCAGCATGACCAAGAGCAACCGTTTGATTACTATCCAGGAATGATACCCGAATAGATCTTCTCTAGGGCGAGCGGGCTTTCCTTTTTTTTTCCAGTTCCTTGTTTCTATGTGTTTCAATGAGTATCGTCTGGTCTGGTACGATTTATGCCCATATACCGTATTTTTTCCCCTAGGCTATTTTGCTGGTTGCTATCTAACGCATCTTGCTGCAAGCGACGATTAAAAGTAAGCTTTGCGGTAAGCACGCGAACTACCTTCGTTAGTACTTGCATGTATTAGTCTTGTAGCCTAGCAAATTGTATAGTACGCATCAGTCGCATTTGGCAACGAATACTAGACTTGTCAGGATCAAGCTTGGATAGCGGAGCAACATGAAGCGAAACACTGCATCGTGGGTATGGATGGCGTGATAAATTACCCCCTCCATACTGTGGTTAGTAAGGATCCGAATGACGGGTTCCCGATAAATATTATTGAAGCCTTTTTTCCACCACCACCATGGACTCTCAGCTCCTTGCCCGCAGAACAAACGAGTTCACAACCCCACCAAACTATACCTTTGCATCCCACCGTCTCCGCAAAACACTTCGAGATGCATTAAAGCAGCCTCTCGTCCTTGTTGCGTGCGGGTCCTTCAGTCCGGTCACCTATCTTCACCTCCGAATGTTCGAAATGGCCAAGGATTATGTTCGACAGAACACAAATTTCGAGATCGTGGGCGGCTATCTAAGTCCTGTGAGCGACCAGTATAACAAGCCTGGTCTGCTCAGCGCAACTCACAGGTGTGTGATCCATACCGATGATCCTTAATTCTCCCTATCCTGTTCTTCTCCATCCTTCGGCCCGCCTTTCATCGCCGGGGAAGGCTGTGTGTTGGATGAGAAACCTATGCCTTTGGACCTCTTGTGCCGTGGTGAACCCTATTTAGTATGCTGCGGTCGCCGCGTGCCAACTCGGCACCTGAACACCTGAACATCTATCATCTATCATTGGGGCAGGGCTGCGAACGTGACCTCGGAAAAGAGGTTATCTCACATAACCTTTGCTCCATTTCATTTCGTAATGCATCCATTGTCAGATACGTTTAACAATCTCATGACCTAATCACACGGCATAAAACGCCTGATCCTGATATCTTGGCTTCACTGCTGCACTGATGGGCGTAATGGGCTTGCTTTGGGACTTGGTCCTCGTGGGCCGTCGGGGTGGCAAATGATTCGGAGAAATTAGTCGGCATTCTGATTATGTCTCGTGCATCATCCTCAAGAGAGAAGCTGACTCCACTTGTACCTTTTCATTTACAGGGTCAATATGTGTGCTCTTGCTGCGGAGGAGACCTCCTCTTGGCTGATGATCGATTCATGGGAAGCTTTCCAGAAATATCAACGCACGGCCGTTGTACTCGACCATTTCGACTATGAAATAAACACCATCTTGGGCGGGGTGCGCACGCAAGACGGAGAGCATCGGAATGTCACGATTCTGCTTCTTGCGGGGTCAGACTTGATAAGTACCATGTCCGAACCTGGTGTTTGGTCGGTTGAAGACGTAAGCATTTTTGTTGTTCTTGTGTTCCTTCGTTCCGGATCCTCACGCAAAACTCCTATTCTATCTGTAGTTGGACCACATACTCGGCCGATATGGCACGTTCATCATCGAACGGGCAGGTTCCAGCATAGAACAAGCGACGGATAACTTGGCGCGCTGGCGGAACAACATTCATCTTATTCCTCAGCTCATCCAGAATGACGTCTCGTCGACAAAGGTCCGCTTGTTCCTTCGTCGGGGCCTCTCTGTGCGATACCTGCTTCCGTCTGCGGTCGTCGATTACATAGAACAGAATCACTTATACCTCGACGAAGGATCCGTTCCGGAAAAGGAGAAGGAGAAAGGAAAGGAAAAGGACAACGATTCGACCAAGGCACTCTCGCAGTCGTAACATTATTTGTATTTTTGAAGGATATGCTGCACTCGGAGGGAAGACTCGCATGTAGCTATCGTTGTATAGGGCGTGTAGATGTCTCTAAATATATGTATATAGACATGTATATCATCCTAGATATCGTATATATCTCCACAGGTTGTGAATCTGACTCTTTCGAAAGCAGTCTAAAAGTGGGCGCCCCGTGTTCGCTACCGTGGTGCCGAATAACAACAAAGTCCTTCAAGCTTGGCCGTCAACTGCCATGGCCCCAACTCGAAAGATTCTGATGCTACACGGGCATGTCTTCGTATTTCACCCCAAAAATGGCATCGCGCGCTAACGGGTTAAAGCAGATACTCGCAGAATGCGAGCATATTCAGTAAACGGGTTCGTTCAGTTCAAAAACCTGACCAGGTTCCAGAATAATAATGAGACGATGATACAGCTTGGCGCGCTGCGCAAGGCGATGGACGAGGACATTGAATTGGGTACGTGTCGTGTCTTTCCTGTGACCCATTGCCGCTGCAGCTCTTACCTTGCAGTCTTTGTCGATGGCCAGATGGTGTTACAACCGGCGGATCTAGATGGGTACACGCCGGACGCGCTCGGCGCTTCTGAAGCCACGAGTGCAATGTCCGATCCGGCTCTCACACCCAGAGCATGGTGGATATCAGATCCTGAACGTACCGTCGCCAGAGGACTAGAGGATGCTTTGTTGACGCTCAGGGATGTCCTTGTACGGGATCGCTATGTAGTGAGTTTGGGCATGTATCCTCCACACCACAAGATGGTCATCCCCAATCTCCTTAGGGCGTTTTTGGTTTCAGGTGGGTTGCCGACGGTTTCAGGCCGGTTTCATCTTGATCGTCTCCGTCCATTCAGCCAGGGTGGAGCACTGGCAGCTGTTCTTGCTGCATTGGTACGTGAAATGAGAATGGCCACCAGAGAAATTAACACTCCAGGTTCCGCAGCTGGAGAGACCGCACATATTCCCTGCTTTTCTGCTGAATGGCGAGCCACCTCATCCCCCGTTGTGCGTCATCTTGTCTCCCTGAAAACATTGTCGACGAACCTAAGACTCTGGGCTAACACAGTCAATTCTGTGTTTCTGTATCGGGCTTCAAAGTGGGCGATCCTTTGGCTGACGACATATTTGGCGCATCGTACTCGACGCCGACATTGCACGTACTTGGAAAGACTGACGTGGTTGTAGTCGAGGAGCGGTCAAACCTCCTCTTGGGCGTGTCTGCCAACGCAAGATTGGAAGAACATGCAGGAGGTTGGTATAATTCTCTTCCGTTTGATTGTTCTCACGCGTCTGCAGGTCATTTTGTTCCATCGAAAGTGAACTGGAGGGATTTTTTCAGAGACTATCTACGAAATCCGCTAGGAGACGTGCTATCTCCCAGTTCAGGGGCTGTGTTATAGTCCAACTCCGGGACAGCCACTCCGATCGCACCCGTGCCTAATTCATAAATTTGTCTCGGCCCCGACTAGCATCGTCGCCAGCATAGATCGTACTGTCATTCTTGACATGGTGATTTCCAGAGTTTTGCTAAACAAGCATTTCCCATCTTTCGCTCGATTCTATCTCACCATCCTTCAGAATATACGGAAACTAATGCTGCATATTCGTCTCGGCCCGCGCCGACTGCTCGTTCCATCATTGCAGGCTCCGTCAATCCAATATAGGTGCGGTAGTCGCGCCGGTTCTTGAGAAGGCGATGCTGGAAACCCTCAATATCTTTGATGAACCAATTTTTTTCCGGAATTCTTGTCCTCCGCGGGAATCATCACAACGTATCTGCATCAACACGTTCCTATGGTTGGTTCTCTGCGGAGTATTTTGGCGTTGCCATTTTCATCCGGTCTCACGTGTGGATCTGATGCTGTGGTTCGAGATGACCATGTCCCACTTCTAGCCAAGTCGGCCATTGAGCCTGCATCAGTTAATCGGTGATCAAGTCGGGCCCGAGGTGGTGAATGAAGGGGAGTTTGGCTTAGCTTAGGGGAGTCGCCACACATCTCATCATATGTGGGCGTGCATGCATGACGTATTCTCTATAGCATGCGACAGCCAGGTATGTAACACCCGCATCTTCTGAGCTCTTTTTTAAAACGCCGCAGCAAGATTTATCCGAGGAACGCTCAAATCGGAGAGTACCATATCGGCTCTGATGGATGATTGATACGCGACAAGTTCCCGACATGGAGATGCCGGGTTTGATGGGCGCAATCTCGCCCCCTATCAACATGCGCTTGCTCTTCCTGCGCTCGTCGAGGTGATCCGATATTCCGAAAACCTGTGTGGGCAGGAGTGGAGTTCCCTCGTCTTCCTGCATCACCACGTCCTTTACGCGCTATTTTGTTGCATACAAGCTGTTTTCCCATACCAGCCACCTTGCCTTTTGATCTCACGGTTCGCCGTTGTCGTAGCGTCGGAGGAGCGCACGCCCAGTTCCATGAGAAACAGGAACAATCGTTTATCCTACTATGCCCGTGAGCCGCTGCGTATCGGATCGATCCCCCCGACGTCACTCTGGTTGCTAGTATCTGTTCTTGAGAAATTTCCCGGGAACCTCGATTTTGTTTCGATTGTGGAAACCGGGGTGGGTCAGCTTTTTCATATCGGATGGGACCGCTATCACTGACCTGGATGTGGCGTATTTCATCCGGTGAGCTCGGTACCGTAGGAGCTCGTGCATTTGTGGGAGGATGCTCGTAGTGTGCACCAGACGACCGGCCCGATGCGGGGTGCTCAGTAGGCAAGCCGTTTCAAGCGAGGAAAAGGCGATTGGTCCCTTGGGGCCCCAAGCTAATCCTTATCCAGGCGAGTATCGTTACAGCCTTGCTAGTGCTTACGCGGATTCATATTACCAGGTCAAGGTTCTGGAGAGCTCCAGGTCATTGATGCTGTGTACAAGCCACTATCACTCCCCAGTCCAGGTGTCGTCTTGAATAGGCAAGTAAAAAAAATATGCAGTGGGGCTGTGTTACCTTGTCTTTCAAGCTCTGAAGCTTAGCAAGATTAGAAGCATCCGCTGAGGCAGCAGCAGCTGCGGAGTGCTCCTTTCAAAGTATAAAACGCATTACAGCATGAACTGGTGGTATGTGGCTTGAATATATTTGCAGTTTGTTGATAGAACGTGTCCTTGGCGCGCGCCCTGCAGTGAGACAGTTTGCCGAGTGACAAAGCAAGATGATCACTGCCTTTGATCGAATGTGCATCTGTGCGAGGAAGGTGGCCAACCGAAATAAACAAAGTACCCCGGTTTTGCGAGGTTGTCGTGTGGGGAAAACGTGATGAGTTTTGTCATAGCACAGAGAGAAACAGGAAACGTGATCATCCCCGTCGCTCGACCTCCTCCGTCGCCGTGGGCTATCCCAATCCAGGAAAGTCGCAACGGATAGGCACATCCTGTCTGCATGGATTCGGAGCTAGGTCAGACCCATTTCGAAACCGTTGCGATATGGAACCTGCTTAATCTGATATCCGTCTGATGCTATCTTTCCGACGGTTGTTCAATGATTCAGCCGTTGGCTCAAGGATCGGAAAGTTGCTCCGATGTGGTCCGGGTGATGACGAAGTCCCGCACGTTTGTCGACCGCCCTGATTATTTTGCAACGTACCTTGATGCGCGGTGTCGCCGGCGATATGTTTGCAAGCCATCACCTCATTGGCAGAGCAAGAGTAAATGACAAAGTTTTGAGCGTGACCCTGGATAGAAATATTTGATTGGTCATTGAACTTTGCTATATGGTCGCTAAGTCGAATCTAAACATCGACCACAGCTCGCCAAGGATCTGTGCGGCGTGGGCGCGAACGTGCTATATGTAACGACGCACACGGTCTGCCAGTGTCATGTGGGGCCTTTCTGATCTCGTTTTAGCAAGCTTGGTGCTGGGAGCGGCCAAGTACTGCGCTATGAGCGATATCGCCTTTAATCTGCGACACTGACCATTGACATGTCTTCACCCTCGAACGGTTTGGTCTGTTTCACGAACTGTCTCCTTTTCCGAGAGGACGGCAGTTTGGTGGAAAAGGATCTTTGGATCGACGAGTGCCGTGGGGTCATCTTGGACGCTCAGGTGCCTCAAAATTCCTGGGAGTTGACGATCTACACTCAACGGATGAAACATAGAAATCATTTTTCCTGAGGCGAGAAAGACCAGACAAGATCATCGATCTAGGCGGGAACATTCTAAGGTGCCGGTGGCCCCTTGTTGTCGCTCTGAATCACTACTAACAGCAACCCCAGTCCAGGGTATATTGACATTCAGATCAATGGTGGATTTGGTTTCGACTTTTCTGTATACGAAGGCGATGACCAAGCATACCGCAATGGCCTCAAGCTGGTCGCAGAACGGATTACGGAGACGGGTGTCACAGCCCTCGTTCCGACGATTATCGTACGTCGACGGTCTTATCTCGTGGCGAGACTGGCCTCTGATAGAGTCCCACTCTAGACCCAGGAAAAGTTGCTCTACCCACAGCTCCTCCGTCTCTTGCGACCATGGTCTCCGCGGGGTGCTGCACATTTGCTGGGTTGGCATGCCGAAGGCCCATTCCTGCACCTTGCAAAGCGCGGCGCGCACCCTCCCCCGTTGATTTCCTCTGCACCTAATGGATTCAGTTCTTTTGAGTCCACCTACGGCCCAGAGAGCCTGATAGAGACGGAGGACTGGCTCATGGCTGGCGACACTGACCAGGGCACCGTGGGTGTCCGCATCATCACTGGTGCGCCCGAAGTTGAAGGGGTGATGGAAGCCATATCCGTAGCAAGCAAACAAGGCATATGTTTCAACATCGGTCACAGGTGAGGCCCGTATCATCCCGCAGCAGACTATGAGCTGAAACGACGAACCCACAGTATCTGCTCGACAGACGTGGCAACCGCTGCGGTCCGAAATGGCGCACGGTGTATTACCCACTTGTTCAATGCGATGCCTCAGCTACATCACCGGGACCCGTCGATCATTGGTCTGCTGGGTGCCTCGCCGTATACGTCTTCTGGCCCAGCATCCGACTTTGCTCCATTCCCGAGTTCCCCGGCTAAACCAGGGTCTTCTCCAAGGGCGATTCAGAAGACGCCCTATGCGTCAGAGGCGTTTGACGAGATCCAGACGCCACCCGGGACACCCGTCAAGTCCCAGGTCAAGGATTCGTCTACGCTTGGACAGTCTCCGTTCCAAAGACCGTTCTATGAAATCATCGTAGACGGCATTCACTCCCACCCAAACTCTGTCAGGGTGTGTATCTTTCCGATGTTCCGGGCATTCGTGATAAAACCTTTCTTTCAAGCTGGCGTACTCGGCACACCCTGATGGGTGTATCTTGATCACGGATGGTAACACGTTTGTCGTGTATGTCAAAGAGTAGGATAGCTGAATCGTTATCCCCCCAGCGATGAGGATCCTAGATCCCCACTTGAAAGACGGTATCCACGAGTGGCGTGACGGCCGCCGCTTTATCAAGGAAGGCGACAAGCTCTATCTAGAAGGTACCACGACACTCGCCGGAAGGTCAGACAATCTTTATGTGTTGTCTCAATTGAGGCACCCCTCGCCTCGTCGCTTTTGCGTTGCTCATCGATGTCCATTTTTAGCGTGGTCACCCTGGACAAGTGCGTTCGCAACTTTGTACAGTTTACGGGGTGTTCGCTCGCGGAGGCAATCAAATGTGCGACCTTGAACCCGGCCAAGTGAGCGTTTTTTGGGCATCGGTGTACTGTATGAACCTCCCCGGCCGTTTCTAGATGTCTCGGGATTGAGAATAAGAAGGGTTCCCTCAGGCCCGGTGCAGACGCTGACCTTGTCGTTCTCGACCGCCATGGCAAGGTTCTGAGTACGTGGGTGAAGGGCAAGAAGGTTTGGGAGAAGAGTTGATAGATATCCTTGATGATAGATATCCAGGAATAATTGGTACAGGGAAAGGTCGACCGAACCATGGAAATATTATGCTTTGAAGGGACGACTGATAGAACGGGTATTATGCGTAAGTACTGTATGAAGGGACTTGACGGACTGCCACAGCGAGCCTGCTTGCCAAAACTCCATGATGAAACTGGTGACAGTTCAAACGTTCAACGACCAATCCATCTCTTCTTCACCGTTCCATGGAAACCTGGCAAAATTACACGACATCATTGTTGAAGCACGGTGCCATCTGCAAGCAAATTATCAGCGCGTCGACCTACAAGCTGGGTAAACCATTCCTCCCAGGACGACAGCAGTTGTTGAAATCAACACCGACGACCGATTCCAGGCGCATATAGCCTATCTTTTCAGTCTAGCAGCCCCGCTGACACTGCCAGAATCCGAGTTCCACTGGCCTCTGTTGCTTTCAAATGTGCACTACATGCGTTATCAATCGATCTAGGCAAATTTCGCTTCCAGTGTCTACCGAAGTTGAGGAAGGCCATGTTATGGACGATGCCTAGGTGGGTGCTCAAACTGCCTTTATAACCAATTCACTAGGCTTAGATGGCCCAGGTTCCAGCATCAACGCTATTTTGTGGACCAAGGCGCCAACCCAAGTTGAAGGGTCCGCGGCCTCTCGGACTCAGGTCGGACCAAGGCAGTTACACATAAATGAAGCCCAACATCAATCAGAAAAGCGATACCATCTACAATACTTATCAGAATTTCGGGATCAGAAGATAGCCCACGTTTTGATCTTGAAAACGAAGTTGCCACTGACGGCAGCACGGCGTAAGGACGTAAGGTGAGACCGTGTTGAAAAATTTGACGCTCATATTCACAAAGCCATCCGCGATGTTTGGAGTCACATAGATTGATGGCCGTATGGTTTGTGGCGCAGATTCTTTCCAGCGAGTTTCAACCGCCTGTGCTCTCGTTACTCCAGCCATCCGAAGAACGGAGCACCCTGTCGGTACCACACTATCAGTCTTGGGCTTGATGGTGCCTGTTGCCATCCTATGAAGTCAACACCCGCAGCGAACGCCTAATTCTGGAAAAGGGCTAGCAGTAAATGTCGCTTTGTGGCGGCCATAGCTACTACTACGACTTGTTCAACCCTTTATAATCGGCAGCGTCAGCCCAGGTCTGACGTTCGTCCAACCCGCGATGCGCTTCTCGCCGTTGATTCCCCTCGTGGCTCTCACCCTTGCGCTAATCTCAAATGCAGAGCCTTCTCTAAGCCCATACAATGTGCATGAAAGTCGTACGCAACTTCCTACGGGCTGGAGACTGACGAGACGCCTCGATGGGACCTCGACCATGCCCTTGCGGTTCGCACTCAAGCAGAAAAACATCGAAAACATCGGAACGTACCTCCATGACGTATCCCATCCTAAATCGTCCGGCTATGGGAAGCATTGGACTGCAGGAGATGTAGCACGCATGTTCGCTCCGACTGACGAGACTGTCGACGCTGTCCGTAACTGGCTCATCGCGAGCGGTATTGAAGAGGACCGGATTGCACTTAGTCGGACCAGGGGATGGATTCGGGTGGATGTTACCACGGAGGAAGCAGAACAGCTGATGCACACCGAATACAACGTCTACACACACACGTCTGGAAAAGAGCACGCGGGTGAGTCGAGATGTTGGTTGCTGCGTGCGATGGTTGGAGAAACTGATATGCGAATCACTGGCAGCTTGTGAGGTGTATCATCTTCCTGAACATGTCCAGCAGCATGTCGACTTTGTGACGCCTTCTGTACACTTTGACACCAAGTTAACACGTCGGTCTGGTGATCAAGGTGCAGCCCAGGCTCGTGGTATCGGTCACCCTGGAATTGGCATCGCTACACCGGAGACGGGTGGTACAGTGTCGGGAGTCAATGGTGAACTGGATGAGTGTAACGAGTATATCACACCGATCTGTCTTCGGACATTGTATGATCTTTTCTACACACCTGTTGCTACTAACAAGAACAGCTACGGCATCGGTCAGTCAACGTTCCCACAAAATGTACCTAATTTGAGCTCATGTACTATTTGTATGTTCTGCAGTGGAGCATACACCTCAGGCATATCTGCAGAGCGATCTACAGATGTTTGCCAAAAACTACTCGACGGACCTTATTGGAAAGGAGCCTTACCTAGTTTCGATCGATGGAGGCAAGGTCTTATTTTCGCTCGAGGCATACGTGGACACTAAATATCGCACATCTATCCGTAGGCTATGCACAGACTACATACCAGGGCCTTCATTACAACGGGGAGTCAGACCTGGACTTACAATATGGGATGTCGTTGGTCACGGGCGCAAAATGTGACGCTCTATCAGACTGGCGATATGATAGAGGGTAGTATTGCGCATCGTGTGACATCTCAGATACTGACGAGCATTGTGGAACAGTTGCATCGTTCAATAATTTCCTCGATGCGATCGACGGCAGTTATTGCACCTTCGAGGGTGGTGACGATCCAAACCAAGATGCTACCTATCCTGACCCCTTGCCTGGTGGATAAAAGGGTGTGTCCATTTGTCTTCATGTTGTTGATCTCGGTCTTACAAGGTGAAAGGTCCCGAGGCTTGTGGGACTGTGAGGCCTACATATGTGATCTCGACATCATACGTATCCAATGAAGCTGATCTCACCCCATTTTATACCGAGCGGCAGTGCGCCGAGT